>PVIY010004868.1:0-98862 GCA_004026745.1 Myrmecophaga tridactyla | reverse complement strand
TCTTTTATAGGACTTCAGAAACTAATCAAGACCCACTCAAATGGGTGGAGGCATGTCATCCCCTAATCCAGTTTAACAACCATTCTTAACTAAATCACATCAACCAGGGAGATGATCTCATTAGTTTCAAACATACAGCATTAAGTAGAGATTATTCTACCTTTATGAAATGGGATTTATATTAAAACATGACTTTTCTTAGGGGGCATACTTCCTTTCAAACCAGCACAAAAACAAATACAAATATATGATGAATCAGAATTTAAGTGTGGACAAAAAAGTAGCAAAACATTTTGAAAATGTTCTAGTACTTATAGAATGTGGCAGATAATAATTGCTGCTCCACTCACATCTCCCTAGAGCCCTCCTTACCATTTTAATGCACTCCCCTGCTCCAGTGCATTTTTTACTCCAACAACTAGCTCTTTGGCTCTTTTTCAGGGCTGTTCCTGGGCTACTGGAGCCCATTCTGCCCACATGGGCTGAGGGGCTGAGTGCTTGGGAATGATGGACCAGTGTGGGAGCCAACAGCATCTGGGTCTTGAGTCCTGGAAAACTCTGAGGCATAGCTTATACTCCAGTGTCCCCCAGAAGGTCAGGCTGAAGTTATCCTCTGCTTGACTTTGCCTGACAGTGCACCCTTGCTTGGCTTTCTGGTTCTGCTTTCCTCCTCCATGTCTCAGGGTTTTCCTTCATGAGCTCCTCCTGAACAAGCACTAGCATATGAAGCCTCCTGGTCACTTCTGAGGACTCCAATATAATTCTAACTTAATGCACATTTACTAAATACAGAATTCCCTATGCACACCCTCCATCCCCCACCCCCCATCCCCCCATAATAAGCCAATATCACGATGTGGAATGCGAACAAAATTCTGAAAAATAAAACTTGTAAGTGGTTTTAATGAGCAAGAAAACTTATTTAATCATTAAAGAAGAAAATTCTGGACTATTTTAACTGCTATCTTAGCTAATAAGCATTGGCTTTTACTAAGAGCCTTTCCCTTTCATTTTCTATGGTAAAAATATATCTATAATAAGATTTTGGTAGATAAGACATTCTACTATAGTCATTAATCCTTCTCAGTCTTACCAATACTCCTGACAATCCTCTTGGGAGAAAGAAGAAAAGTTCAACTTCTTGGAAGACAGTGTACAAATTGTAGGAACATAAGCGTATAACCATACTGAGTTGCTTGGGTACAGAAACACTAGTTTTTCTTCTCCAATATCTTACCTCATGGAAGCCAGTGGTTGAAAGACTATTTTTACATGCTCAATTTAGGACAATAGTGTAAAATCTGACAACATATTTTTTTAAGGATAGTCAGATCGATGATTTTTCTTTATACCTTTCTCAATTTTGAAATCTTCTTTTAATATCTTTTCATAATCATGCTCTATTTTTTATGGACCCCACAAATTATTTTTTTAATAAATCATGGTGGTTCATTTATTCATGATCTTCTTTTACATAGAATCAGAATCTACCCATCAGACATAAAACTGTGACTCATCAGTATGGTTACATTTATTGCATTTGAGGTTTAATTTACATACAATGAAATACAAACAAATACAAACATACAATGAAATACAGACATTTATCAAATGATACTCGTTTATGTAAGCAGCCCAAGATACAGGATATTTCCATTCTCCAGAAAGTCCTGCATTCACCTCCCATGCAATATCCACCACCCAGGGGTAAAGACTGCTCTTCTTTCTTTCTTCATGGTATAGCTTTTCTGTTTCAGAATTTTATCTAAATGAAATAAGTAATATATATTCTTTTGTGTCTGACTCCTTTTGATTGGCATACTGTTTTTGAGATTCATCTATGTTGTTTTGCATAGTTCATTCCTTTTTTCTCACTTGGCAGTATTCATTAAATGAATATACCACAATTAGGTTTTCTATTCGCCCGTGGATAGCCATTTTGGTTTGTTCCAGTTTGGGGTAATTGTGCTGCTCTCAACATTCTCAACATTCAGTTTTGTTTGTGGGTATATTTTTTTTCTTTTGGGAAAATACTTGGATTATAGTGTGTATAGTGTGTATACTAAACTTGATAAGAAGTCACTAAGCAGTATCATTACAAAGTGTCCTTTGTACTATTTGAAACTCCCACCAGCAGTGTATTAAAATGCTAACAACTCCACATCCTCACCAGCACTTGCTACCATGTCACTTCAATTTTGGACTTTCCCAAGGGTATGTAGTAGTGTCTCATAGGGTCTTCAATTGTATTTCCTTGATCACTGTTGATGTTGAACTCTTTTTATTCTTGGCATGGACAGGCTCCAGGAATCAAACCCACGTCTCTGGCATGGCAGGCAAGAGTTTGACCACTGAGACATTGTCACACCACCCTGAACACTTTTCTGAATTAGCTTTTTTGAGAAATGTCTGTTCAAGTCTTTTGCCCATTTTTAATTTTTTTTTGCTACCTCTTTGCTATAGCATTTAGTAGTTTTTATATATTCTGAATCTAGGACCTAATCAGATATGTGATTTTCAGGTATTTTCACCCACTCTCTGGCTTGTCTTTTTATTCTCTCAACAGTGACTTTGATAGAACAGAAAACATTTAGTTTTGATGAAGTCCAACATTTCAATTATTTCTTTTATGTTTGTTGCTCTTTCTGCATCCTTTCTAAGAATTTTTGTCAACCCCAAGTTCTCAAACTTCTTTGCTTTTTTCTAGAAAATTAATTGTTTCAATTTATATGCCCAAGTCTATAAACTGTCTTAAATCTATTTTTTATATATTTTGAAATAGAAATCAAAGCTCTTTTCTTTTCCATGTGGATATCTAGTTGTTTCTGCACCATTTGTTGAAAAGACTTTCTTTCCTCATGAATTGCTTTGGCACAGCACCTCTGTCAAATATCAGTTGACTATATAAGTTTGAATCTATTTCTGTGCTCTCTTTTCTGTCCCATAGCTTTGTTTATCTATCCTTATGCCATTTGATTTGATTTCTACAGCTTTATAATAATTCTTGGAATGAGGAGGTGTAAATCCTTCAACATTGTTCTTCTTTAAAATTGTTTTAGCTACTGTAAGTTCTTTCATTTTCGTATAAATTTTAGAATCAACTTGTAAGTTTCTACAAAACTACTGATTGGAATCCTATAGAGTCTGCAAGTCAATCTGGGAAAAATGGACATCGTAAAAGTATTAATTCTTCGCTTTTCTACATGCTACTCTAATTTAAAAAAAAAACTTGGCTTTTAAATTTTGAAATAGGAAATTAATATGAGTGAAAGCTTCCTTATTTGGGGAATTTTATTACTTGGTCAAAAAGTCACTTCCTGAGAGTAAGAATTTTGCATTACAGGGAAGCAATTAGAACTCATTGCCAAAAGACTTAAAACTAAATATCTTAGGATTTTCTCTCTGGACTGATGTCCTAAGCTGTCCTTCTCATTTGGCAGATATTTATTTAGCACCTGCTAAGTGTCAGGCAGACTCGAGGCACAAAAAACAGCACAGTGAACAGAACAAAAAACCCTATCTTCATGGAGTTCACATTTTCTGATGAAGACTTACAGACAACTTTCAGTTTAAAACCTGTGGAAGGCATCATGTGACAGTGGTTCAATGGCAATATCCTCGCCTGCCATGCTGGAGACCCGAGTTTGATTCCCGGTGCCTGCCCATGTTAAAAAAAAAATGTATATACATATATACACAGTGTATAACCTGTGGAAAAGGTCCAAACACAACCATTTTATTCCAAATTCTGAAGAGCCTTAAATATTGCATTTTTGGACATGTAAGCCTGAAAACAGATGTCTTGTGTGTGTGTGTTTGTGAATGTGTGCATACAACATCCTCAACCCTATTTCCTTATAATTTTAAGATAGGAAGGCATGGACTTGGCTCCTTTGGCTTCAGAAAACCAGGTTTTTGTGTTCTTTCATTGTTTCCATGTACAGAGGGCATATTTATTGCAGATATTTACATATAAACACTACTTTTTTGCTACTAGAAAATCCCTGTTCTGACAACTAGTTCTGGTATTCTATATGGATTAAAAGGAATATAAAATGGAAGGAGGCTTTCTCATGGATACTAAATCAAAGGAGAAACAAGGCAAAGAAGGAAAAAGACAGGGAAAGATGCAAGGCCAAGAAGCAGAACTACCCTGAGCCCATATCTTTCAGGTACAAGCCTTCTGCTGAAACACATCTTTCTCAAATTCCCGGATACTAGTTTTCCTTCTCTATTTCCTCACAGAATATCCTTCTGTTAATTAAACAAGTGTGAAATAAGTATTTAGCCATCATTTTCATGTCAGAGCATCTGAGCTTCCAACCTTCAAACCCTGAGGCATGCATTTCCCCATAACTATTATTTTCTGATGGTGGGGATGTGGGGGTAGCTGGGTGAAGGGAATGCAAAGAAAAGATTATCTTGGGGAAAGAAAATCACCATATGCTTGTATATCCCTGCTACTAATAAAGTCAGGCTCAAACACAAGTAACCTAATTGTGTTTGCAGAATTTAAAAAGAAAGATACAACTATGTGTATGTGTACATTTTCCATAGAGAATTCACTAATGGCTATATATTTATAATGTGGAGATGTCTTAATTCGCCCTAGCCCCAGAAACTGCTATATGCTTTAACTGGAACATATTAATCCATTTTTAACAAACTGACTTTTTCCCTTAAAACTCACCAGTTTTAATGTGACTATAAGCTCAGGCTGATTGATTTGGTAATATAATGTACTTGGGCTCCAATTTCCGATAATTAATTGTTCATTGAGAGGAATTGCTTTTGGGTCATCTGTCCCATTTTGGTCATCACCTCATTACTGCTGGGTTCCTAACATCAATTCATTTCACATGCAGAAATTAATGAACATCTTTTATTTTCTTTGGGGGAAATAGTTACTTTGGCAGCAAATGGATATGAGCAAATGGAACTACAGTGTAGAGCAAAGTGGCTCTGTTCTGTGTGGGATAAAAGACGAGAGGATGAATCATGAAATGTCTCGGACTGAAACTTCCAGAGCGAGGAAGGCTTCCAAGGGCCAAGGGGGAAGTAACTTGTGACTCTTCCCTCCAGTTCCAAAATGTGGAGTTAAAGAAGATTAGGCCAGAAGCAGAGACTGGAGCACCTCGGGATCTAGATGCAACCCTGCAGTAAGGCTCAAAGAAAAAGCAGTGTTTTCCCCCATGACACAATGGTACAGGATCTATTTTGGTATAATTTTTCATTATACCAGCATAACTGTTACATAAAACCATCTGAGTGCCAGGAATGACAAAGCATATCCCAGGGCAAGCCAAATGCTTTTTGCTGAGGCAATGTCTGTCTCTATCTCTAGCTCACCTCAGTGATCCACTGGGAAATCAAAGCGGAAGATGGAAACATATCTAGCATGCTGTGAGTACAAAATTAGCAGGGAAAATTCTTGGAAAAGACCTTGAAGTCATCTGGTCCAAATTCCTAATTTTACATATTTGTTTAGCAAAGAAGGCATAGAGAAGAGACGTGACCTGCTCCGTATCACATGGAAAAGTCCAGAGCAATAGTGCACCTTAGAAACAGGGCAGATCTCCTGACGGCCCACAGCCTGATGCTGTCCACCTGTCCCCCCACCCACCTCTGTCCGCAGCATGCAGCCCACTGAATCAAAGAAGAGCATGGGCTCTTTTAAAAAAAAAAAATTACAGCTTTATTGAGATGCAATTCACATACCATAAAGTTCACCTACCGAAAATATACAATTCAATCATTTTTCGTGTCTTCACAGTAAATCCGCAAGTTAGCTGACATACTAACTCTCCATAGCTAGCAAAGTGCCAAACCACATTTTCAATCCAGACACATGGTATTGATATGTCAAGGACTGAAGGAGCCTCACGGTACTCCTGAACAAAGCTGTGCCCTTTCCCAAAGGTATTTCCAAGACCCTCCATTACTTGGTAGGAGAATGGCCCTCTTTCCAGGAAAGAATACAAATCAAACTTTTGAATTTTCTCAGCAAATTATCAGTCAAATGGCTGATGGGCCCAGTTGCTGAAAGTATATGATTTATACTTTAATCAATTAATTTGATGTTCTGGAACTCTTCCAAAAATTCAACCAGGAGTGCCATAGTTTGCACTGGCATCCTGAATTTGTCACCATTGGTAGCTGTTTCTCAGAAATATTTAGGCATTCTTGAAGTTTGAAAGGCTAATTATTCATTCCTCTAGGTTCTCTAAACTTGATCCCTATATTAAGTTTAGATCTGTAATCGGGAAAATTAAATGGTAATAAATAATTCTGTTTTAGACTGTTTCATCAACAAGTGAATTGGAAAAATACTTGTTTACACAAGCACGTTTCTTTGTTACAGGACTTCTCAGAACCTTTAACGTTGGCTTGTGTGTATTCCAAAGCTCTAAGAAAAACTCCAAAGTTTCTCAAATGTGTTAGATGCTTATCGTGGGGGCTTCTCATGGAACTAGGCTCTCACAGAGCACACACTTAACAAACGCTGAGTTCACCTCCGAGAATGCCGTGAGTGCTCTGCATTCCCTTGGATTCCCATAGCAACATTTTCCCTGAGGAAAGTCAATGTTGGTTCCTCCACTGGCCCCACACTTTCTACCACCAGTGCCACTTTGGCTTTTAAATAGACTCACATGACAAGTATTCATCTGAAAAAGCTTCTAGGTAGTTAGTAAATAACCTCCTCTGGTGTATCATCAAAACCCAGCATGCAAGAAACCAATTTATAAATTCTACCTGAAGGCCTATGCCAGGCCGAGGTTGACTCCTTGATGCAGATTTTTTATACTTCTCTTGACTCTGAGTTATTTAATACAATACATCTCTCATTTTACCTTGGCTCCCAGGAATTTATCTGAGTGCCTACTCACAGGATATAACATTTCTGCTCTATACTGGTCCCTGAAGAATTTCTGTTCACCGGCTTTATTTAATTGTATCTGGAAATCTACCTATGCCTTGCCTTCTATGTTCTAACATTGGATTCTGCTTCAATTCCTATTTGCAAATGAGGGTAGAGGTATTGTGGATGGTTGGATGGATAGATGGGTGAATGGATGGATAGAGATAGATAGATAGATGGATAGATAGATAGATAGATAAAATTAAACCAAAAAAAATTTCATCCACTTTGTAATACCATAGCACCTGAAAACTGCTGTATTCTTTAAATATGTGAAAGTTGGGTTTGAAAATCAATGTATTCAAACAAAGGCTCTAGGGTATTGACATGCAAAATTAATTTCTGAAGGGTCTTAGAAGGGGATGAAGTTCTAAGACATACCCAGAACAGCTGAATGGTGAACGGAATTGAAACTCAGTTACAATGAGAGAGTCTCATCTTTGCACATCTGGAAAGACTTGCAGTATTTATTAACAAACGGTGGGCACAGCAAAAACAAAACAAAGCAATAACCAAACCAATACCTCCCCGTTCCCCACCCCCCATCAATGGTTTTAAACAGGAGCTCCCAATCAGCAAATCAGCAGTCACAATGACAGGCCAAACCATGGGCATGATTTGTGATGGAGCATACTTGTCAGATGAGCTACTTTAAATGCTGTATTGCAGGATGAGTCACGATTTGTTTATTGAACAATAGCTAATGTTTCTCCAGAGCAAAGCAAAAGAATCCACTGAATGAGGAAATTAATCAGTAAGCAAACAAATCAATAAAATGTTTTATATGTTAAATTATAGTATATTTGGACTTGCTCCTCAAAATAAAGTTTAAAACTAAACCTTCTTGAGAAATCCTGAGGGAAAGATTTGTGAGTATATAAAAACAAAGTTTGCTCTCCTGAAGATTTTTAAAGTTGTCTTTGAAGAGTGAATTATTTTTCAATCCTCAATGTCAGGATTTAGAGGCAATTTTGGGGATGAATACAACATACAGGGCTAGTAAAGAAGTAGAAATAGTCTTTTGAGAAATCACATTCATATTAAAAGAAAAAAAATAGGAGGAAATGATGCTGTGACACAGCCAATTTTAAAGTCCCTATACTTTCAAAAGTTTGGCTTGCCCCCATACCCGCCATTATCCTTCCTACTGCTGAAACTCCTTTGGAGTTCAGGGAAGCTTCTTAAAAACAGGTAGAGCTTTATGGTATCTCAGAAGCCACAATTTCTTCTCAAAGAAATGACCAAAATCTTCTAAGGCGCTACGTGACCCTTGGACTCCCTAAGACTGGCCGAACAGAGATACCTGGCCTCCAAAGTTCCATCAGGTCTATTAGTCTCCAGCTAGGATTCTTAAGCAGGTGAACTGAGAGACAGAGAAGTTTTAGAGCAAAAATGAAAAGGCTTTGAAAGTTGTGAGATATAGAAAAAGCCCAAACTCTGAAAGGCTCAGTAGGCTTCTACTGTAAGAGAATAACATAAACTGTGAGGGGAAAAGCATGGTCTGGAGAGAGATCAGAGCAAAGGCATAGAGGATTGTGGAGGTCTAAAAAGTAAGTTCTATCCTTTTGATTGGAGCCTAATGTTGAAAACTCCACTCCCCACCCTAGCTCCTGTTCTCTATCTTCTCTTTCTCAGTTACACTTATTTAGTGATGTATAGCCTTTTGATCTTAAGTTCCTTACTTCTTACTTACTCCTCAATCCCTTTTATCAGTTTTCCATCCCAGCCCTTCCTATGCAACAAATCCTGGTAAGATCATAAATAATCTCCATGTTGCTAAATCCACAGTACATTATTTAACTCTCATCTTACTAGATCTCTCAGCAGCATTCAGCAATATTGACAATTCTCTCCTTCCTGAAATATCCCCTTCCTTTCATCTTACTTCTTGGTTTTCCTGCTACCTTCCTCTCACTTATTCGTTTTCTTCTTTACAGGATAAGTTTCTCCAAATAACATCAGAGATCAGAGTTTCTTTCTTTTTTCTATATATTCTGTCCCTAAAGAATATCACTTATGTCCTTCCTGATCTCCAATTACCAACAAGTACCATCTAAATTTCAATAACTCCCACATTTATAGCCCCATCTGAACACTCTCTCCTGAGCTTCAGACCAACTGCCAACTCAACATGGCCACTTAGCTATTTCAAGGGCACTTCTGAGTCAATATATCCAAAACTGAGCTCAAAATTTTCTTCCACAAACCAGGTCCTGCTGCAGTGTTCCCAGTCTCTGTCAACTACTCCACCAACCACACAGCCTGCATGAAAAACCTGGGCATCCTCCTCGGCATCTGCTGTCCCACACTCCATACCCAATCCAACAAGAGCAAGTACTGCCCATTCTACTTCTGACATTTGTATATTAAAATCTGTCCAAGGTGCCACTGCTGTCACTTTGAACAAAGGTAAAAGCACTTCTCCCCTAAATTATTGCAATAGCATCTATCTTATCTCTCTGCTTTCCACTTTCACCTAATCAACTCTTACCATTCAAAACATTGCAAAGAGATAGATAGATTCATGTTTTAAAACATGAATCTGTCATGCTATCCCTGCTTCACTCACTTCAATGATGACACATTGTTCCTAATATAAACATCAATATCCTAACATAATCTCTCAAATGCCCTATGTGGTCATCCAATATATTAAATATAATCTTTCAAGGTATTAGGTTGTAATGGCACTATGTAAAGCATAACTTTTATATAATGAAATTTTCCTGGAAAATTCTTTAACATAACTACAAAACACAAACAGTTTAGATGTGTGTCATCAGGTTTTCCTCTCAAATACCCTTTGATGCTTTTGTACTTGTAAGTAAACGGTCCTCCCCCTTGTGGATCACAAGGAATTCCTAAAAAGGATGACATTGATTATTGTGATAAGAGAATCAGAGCTTATTCTCATATATAAAAGAAAACTGCAAAGCTGATTTTTCTAAGAACTGAGAAACTTCTAACCCAACTTCTGGTGGGTGGGTACATCCCTCACTTCTCCCTGCATCAAGATTTTGCATAAACCACAAAACCTATATTTTGAATAACTGAATCTGCAGTCATTTTTTCACAAGAACAATTAATACCTCCAAAAGAGTGATGCATGGGATGCAATTTGGGGGATGGTTATAAGCCCGTTTTAAAGCAGACTTTTAAACAGTGAAGAACAATGTCCAGTAAAGAAAACATATTAGCTTTTGCTCAACCAGCATTTACCAGATTTACTTATGCACAGGTCAGATTTTGATAGTACTCTTTGTCCCTTAAATGTGAACCAGCATGGTGGCTTGGGAAAAGCTTACAGCATAGCTATTAAATGCACTAGACCTGAAAGTTCCTATCCCACTTACACCACTTCCTCGCGTGTGAACTTGGGAAAGTACTTAATCATCCTGTTTTCCAGTTTCCTCACTTATAAAGTGGAAACAATAATAGCTCCTGTCTCATATAGTTACTATAACAATTAAATGAACAGAAAGAGAAAGATTTATTTAAAAACTAATACTGGAACAAGTAGCTATTCATTTGAAAGTAAATATATTGGGCACCCATCTCATGCCATATGCAAAATGTAAATTTCATATGGATTAAGAAGTACTTATAAAGGCAATAACAAGAAGTTTTGGAAGAAAATTCAGAAGCCTGTCCATACAACTTAGGTATGGGTTGGAACACCTTAACCTAGGCAAGAATCCCAGAAATGATAAAAGAAAATATAGACATTTTTGTTCATATCAAAAGCTGAAAATTTTTTTTGTCATGAAACTCCATAGCTAATGTCAATGTACAAATGATAGAGCTGGAAAAATATTTCCCATGTAGGATAGATAAAGAGGTCATATTTATACAATACAAAGAAATTTTACAGCAGTTGAAGAAAACAGTTGAATAGAAAAATTGGCAAAAAATATAAATAGCCAAGTCAAAAGCAGGCAAACCCAAATGGTGATGATATGCCTAAACTAATCAGATAGCAAAACTTAATTTAGAATAAAGTGAATAATTATTGCTGGTGAATATTTGAGGGGACCAGGCTCTCATCTTTTGCTGGTGGAAATAGAAATTATGTAAATTTTTAGAAAAGAAACCAAGAAAAATCTAAAAATATGGTAACTTTTGAACAAGCACTCTTACTCCTGCTTGTCTATATTTCAGAGAAATCAACACAGCGATATATGTGTACACCTACATATGCACACATAGTGGCAAAAGGGAGGAGAGGAAGTCCAGGTCCCAATAGGAAAACAGTTGAATTAATTTGAATTAGCTATGATATATCTGTATCATCGAGTATTATATAGCACTAAAAAAAATTGGGCTAGGGCTAAACCAATTTACCCAGAAAAGATTTCTACAAGATACTGTTGAATGAGATAAGCTGGTGAGAAAGGTTTTTTCCAACAAATCCATTTTGTTTTCTACTTAAGGTAATAGTAAAGGATACTCATAATTTACTCCTCCCCACCCCAGATTCTTGGCATTCTATTGGCACAGCCTTTATTCACGAACTAACTTAAAGGACCAGCCGTCATTCTTAATCTATCCCCACCCTAACCCTGGTCTTAGGAGAGTGGACAAAGAGCTGTTCATCCATGAGCAACTCATTGGACTCAGGTTGGTCGTTGCTCCTTCCAACTGAGAAGACCTGGGTGCTTCATTAAGAATCAAGGTAAAGGACTGTGATCAAACCCAGTTTTGACTGCTCTTTTTATTTGGGACACTAAGAAGCTGGTTTCCTTTTTTCCTTGTCAGAGACATTTGAAAAATTAGGTATTGTAGCTTATATCACAGACAAATAAAAAGTTATCGGCCCTAATATATTAAAAGCTTCTAAGACAGAGGCGGAAAATCCAACAGCTTTATAGAAAAATAAGCTAATGGTAGCACAGACAGTCCATGGAGGAGAATATGCAAGTGGTTCTGAACTATAACAAGAGATGCTCAAAGCTGCTTGCAGTAGATTTGTCTTGTGCCAATTCAGATAAGCTAAGAAATATGTTTCCCAGAGTTCCCTTCAGCATAGGTCTAGGTTGATGAGCACCAAAAGGGACATTGCACATAGAATTTGGATGGTGGAAACCAAGTCGGAGCCATATTCCTTTTATACTCAGGAGGGCATTTTGCAAGGCATCAGGGCACTGTTGCAGCTCACACGTATTGTCTCTCACCTGCCGGATTACCTGGCGGTGGGGTCTGCTGTCAATCTGCAGCAAGTCCACCTCCTGCTAGATCCACATACTCTGCTTCTCACTCTCCTGGGCCAGGTACACTTTAGCTTAGTGTCAAAGGGAGACAGTTTCTCCTGTAGTTCACCCACCCCCATCTACCACCACCATGAAAGTTGGGAGCTTAGAAGAACTGAATGACTAATGCAGGTGTCAGTCCAACATCATAGTTCTGGTTCATCTTCACGGGTGCCTGCTTGTCTCGGTTTCCCCATTTCAGGCCTTTTCTTCTTCTCAGTTGCCTTGCCCTACTGACTTCGGGCTCCAGTGTCACACACAGAAGCAATGGTCATGCGTAGATTGTTGAACCAGCTCTCACAATTGCGTTAAGTGTAATCAATAAAATAACTGTTTCTTTTATATATCCCATAGTGTTTCTGTTTTTCTGGCCAAACCCTGACTGGTACGTTACTCAAAATCAGAGAAATGCAAATTAAAATTTCACTAAGATAAAAGTGATGAATATCAAAAGTTTGACCATGTATTGTGTTTGTTTTTGAATGAAGGCTGCGGGAAAATAAGCACAGGCATGAATTGCTATAGGAGTGAAAAAACACTGCAACCAGTATGGAGAAGAATTTGACAACATATAATGAAATTGTACATAAATTAAATCTCAAATTCTAAGGACTTCTTCTGAAATCTATTCCAGAGATAGAGTGGCAAAAAAATATAAAAAGATATATGAACTAGTCTATTCATTGAGGTACAAGTTTAATAACAGGAGACTGGCAATAACCCAAATGGAAAAATGCAAAGTGGAAAAGGTGTGTATATTATGTGTATTTCCATTACATTACCTAAGACTATGAAATATATATATATATTATACATAAACACACACATGCTTTCATTGGCGGAATGATAACCCATAAAATATTTTAGCTGTTTAATATCTATTATTTGATTTTGAAACCATGATGACATTGTACATATTTTTAAAACCCAAATTCTATCAAAAAAGCAATTCTTAGATATTAAAAACAAAGTTAATGTTCCTAACTGTGAATTGAGTCAGGGTCACAGCCATACAGAGAAAAACTGTTCCTATTGACATTAAAATCCAACAATTTAAGTGTTCAACCTGACTGTGATACTCTAAGGACAAAACAATTGTTTTTAGAAAAAATTCTTATGCTGTTTTCTTTAACCATGTAACTGACAGTATTGATATTCTGAGACTGTTTTGTATATGTTGTGGAATGCAGCATGAGTAACTATTTTGGTGTCGTTGGGAGTTGGAATTTTTTGATGTGAGAAAAAAAAAAACGGATGTAAGACTGATGAAATTAAGTAAAATTCTTATATTCCTAAATTTGAATTGGAATAGTCAAGTGACTTTATCTTTCGTTTTATCTTTTAAAAAATATTTCCCAGTTCCGACCTAGAAATAATAATTAAATCAATGAGAACTGAGATTGTGGGTATCTAAGGCAAAATTGCCCCCATATGAAAATCACTTCTCTAGCCAGAGTGATCAGGAATAAACGAATGAAGATGCAAATTGCCAATTACAGGAACGAGTGATCTTATATATCTTGGAGATAATAAAGTGATAACAAAATATAATGAACTAGGGGGCGTGAGTGTAGTTCAGTGGTAGAATTCTCGCCTGCCATGCGGGAGACCCGGGTTCGATTCCAGGTCCATGAACTACCCAAAAAACAAACAAGCAAAACAAACAAACAAAAAAAAAACCAAACAAACAAAAATTCAACAAATGGTGTTGCAATAACGAGATACTCATGGAAAAATAATGAAATGTGACCCCGCCATACAGCATATATATATACATATATATAATGTGATTTCTCAATACAAAATATATATATATATAAAATGAACAACTATATGCCAATAAATTCAACAACTTAGATGAAAATGAAAATAATCCTTGAAAGACACAGACTTAATAAGTTCACTCAAAAGGAAATAGATAACCTGAATAGCCCTTTATCAGTGATTCTCAACAGGGGTGCAATTTTGCTTCCCCAAGACCCATTTGGCCATATGTGGTGAAATTTTGGGATGTCACAGTTGGGGGCAGGAGACTGTGTAGCAGATAGAAGCCAGATATGCAGCAGTGCACAGGAAAGCCTCTCAAAACAAAGAAATATCTGGCCCAAAATGTCAACAGTGCCAGAGTTCAGAAACCCTGAATTGTATCCATTAAAGAAATTAAATTTGTAATTAAAATTCATCTGTCAATTCTGACAACCCTCGGTCCACTTGTGAATTCACTGGTTAATTAAAACAAAGGTTTAAGAAAGAAATAATAACTATTCTACAAAAACTGTTCCAGAAAATGTATAAGAGAAAGTACTTCCCAATTTATTCTTTGAGGCCGCCATTAACCTGATATCAAAACCCAACAAAGACATAAGAAAAAAAATCACAAATCAATATTCCCCTTGAATATAAAATTCTTGGCAAATTTTAGCAAATCAAATACAACAACATCTAAAAACTGTAGCATATCATGGCCAAGTGAGGTTTAGCCCATGAATGTAGGATTAGTTTAACATTCTAAAGTCAATCATCACAATGCTTTATGTTAAAAAAGATTTAAAAAGAAAATCCATATGATCATCTCAATAACATAGAAAAACCATTTGACAAAATCCCACATCCATTCCTGATCCACATCCATTCTGAGTAAACCATGACTAGAAGGGAACTTGATCCATCCATAAAGAAGCCACATAAAGTATCTTGCTTAATGGTGAAAGGCTGAATGCTTTACCCAAAGATCAGGAATAAGGCAAGATGTCCACTCTCATCTCACCACTTCTACTTAACATTCTAGTGGAGGTTATAGCCTGTGCAATAAGCCTGAATGCGTGCATCCATACACACATGCATGTATACATACATATAAAAAATACATGTAAATTAGGTGATAGATACCTAGTAGTTGAAATTTTCTATGTTAAAAAATTTTAAATAAGTATACCTATATATATTCTCCTGGCATCATATAAGATGTAAAGAGAATATCCACATGCCACTCCCTTCCCAAGCTGTAAATAATCTCATGGGAGTAGATTCAGTAAAATGGGCCAAGCCTTGCTCCACCATCCTCTCTTAGCAACTGTCTTACTAAGTTCATATATTAATAGAAAAAGGAAGAATTAGCACAAAGCCAATGACTAAGGTATTGGTCTGTAGAGGCAAAACTGTTTGGGAGTCCTCAAGCATAATTTTGGTGGGGGAGGGGAATCATCTCACATCACTGTGATTTATTCAGACACTGAATGCCTACATTGTCAATATCTTTCATCTATCATTCATTTGCATATGGCAAAAGGCCAAAGACTCCATGAGAGGTTAATCTGAGCAATTTCTTGAAAATGCTATTTCTACTTTTATTTCCAAATGATCAGAAATAATGGGCTCCTTCCAGGAATAATAAAAACAATTTTCACTCAATCTGGGCAGAATATTAGCATTTCTGATGGCTGGGAAAGTGTTGAATCCACTTTGGGAGAGAGAAATCAATATCTCTAAATGTTCTGGGTTATATCTTCAAAAGTTTAAGAATTTTTAGAACATGTGCACTCCACTGAGATTTTACTTTTAAATACATGTGCTGCTTCCCTTCCATTAAAAAATTCTTCAAATATTTCTCATGCTAGTCCTAATCTATTCTATGCAATTGTCATAAATCAATACTTTCACTGAAGACACCACATACCCAATAATTGCATTGAAAGCTTCCTCGTCACATACTTAGGTGTAAAACTGGAATACCCACAAAATTTGGGACTATCCCAAAAAGCCTTCTAATTTATGTGAATTTTAAACAGAGATCTCTGTTATAAGTATCAGACAGAAACCAAGTTCCAACCTATGTCAGTAAAACAGTATCCTAGAATCAATTTAGCAAAAGATTTTGTTTGAAATTCTTCTACCCAGAAGGAAATGTAAAACAGATGACTTCAAATCACTATGTACCATATCACTTTTACTCATTCTGATTAATCAAAATAGATGATGTATTAAACCAAGATACTGGAATAATAAGCCTAGGAAAAGAACTACATGTACATTGCCCAATCATATTAGTCTTATAGGTCCTCGCCAGTCTGACACTGACCTAGTTCACATTAACAGTGATGCCTCCCCAAAGAAAGATCTGGAATTCTTCTACCTACCTCCCACTCCTCCTAGCTCAGCTCAGAGGCATTCTCAGTCACTGATGAATGGACTCTCTTCCTGGTGATGACATTGTGTGGTTGTTCAAAAACAGAGATATGAAGACAATAATTCATTTCCTTCTCCGATTTATCCTTTAAGTCATTTTTCTCCATTAGACCTCAGAAAACTCCTTGTTATCTCAATTTTCAACTATATATCTATTTTCAATCATCCCCTTGAATCCTGTAACAATTCCTACAACTTCTTGAATGCCTTCTTTGGGATTGGCACTTACTAGACATATGCATGTGTATAATAAGTCAATCTTCATAATAATGAAGTGCAGATTATTTTTTAAAATGAGGAAACAAATACCCAGAGAGATTAAGCCCAAGCCCACTCTGCAATAAGCAGCAGAGCTAAAATCCTAACCTTAGTTCACCCAGCTTTAAATCTGGTGTTCTAGCTGCTACATCCTTATCTACATTCTTTCCATTTTCTACAGATTTCCCAACAGAATTGTGTTATCATCTCCAGAACTTTCACTTTCCTTGAAAACTTCAGCATCTGATTCATATTTTTCTTTCTAGACCACCTTTCCTTGGCATTATCACCATCATCATCATCACCACCAGGCTACCTTATAGCAGGAGTGTCAATTAATTACATCACACTGTTTATTTAGCTGACATTTTTTTTTACCTAGGTAGAAACTCTTGATGAATGAAGCAGTGAATTGAGTCCCATTCTGGTACAAGCTTCTTTTCACAGATCAGCACTTTGAGTAGTCCAGGCTGAGACTAATTAGAAGGTACCCTCCCAAAACGTGGGGAAAGCTTCCTCATGTTTCAATCACATGGAAAAGGATGGATACCTAAAAAGAACTGAGGTTCTCTTAGGTGGGAAGGAGGGTGAAGTAAGCTCATCACTTTAGTTCCACTAAACTTCAGATACTCCCTACATGATCAAATCCTGTGTTCTCACTGTGTCTCATCAAACAGTATTCCTCCAAATCTTCCCTACCACCAGACTATGGAACATCCAGTCTCCCTCACTCCTCCATCCTCTAGAGAAGGATCCTATGTCCCACTAGGACCTCCAATTGCTTCTCTTTCATTCAAACCATACTGAAAATACTTAACTCCATGCCCTGACATGATCAGCTGCTCAGTAGGCCCAAGCCCCCCTAAGTTTCCCATGCCTGCTAAATAAATCCTCAGCTCTAGATATTTTTATTCTTCCTTCCCTCCTATCACAAATATGGAGCTACTGGCTAAGCAGAGAGGGCAACATTTTTCAAAATTGTATGTATTCATTTTTTAAGTTAGAGGAAATTATGCATATATGAAAGTAGAAGATTCAGTAAAGAGAATAGATGGTTGAGTTTGTGTTGCAAAAAGAGACTTTATCCATGTTCTCATCCTCTCTTTCACTGTTACATTTCTATTGAAGTCAGTAGCCTATTATTATCACCTGCTCTGTTTTATCATCTCCTCCCTTCTCACCTCCTTGTAATCTGGCTTCCATCCCCACTAAAATGTCCTAATGTCCTAACTGCCAGGTCCCACTCTCAATGTCCTAATTGTTAAATCCAAATAGGAATCTTCTTTTGACGATACTTCTCCATCCTCCTACTCTTTCTTACAATTATCTACTGTTCCTCAGACTCTGAGATTTTGTTTCTACGAAGCATTCAATGTAGCTGATGAGGAGTTATTCACAGAAAACTTGGGGAGAAGAAAAATGGAATGCCTCCAGAGTGCCAATCTACAAAGCCAATACTCGAACAGGGATAAGAAGTGGACTACTGCCCAGCCACTCCTTTATACCCTGGAATTTTGACCAGTTTTCTGCAGTGGTCATTGTCTATTGCCCCTCCCCCACCCACCCACCTTTTCTCAGTCTCATTCTAAGTTCCCTCTGCGCCTTAGGAGACTGTCATTTACAGATGGCTTCCCCTGGGTTACCTGGCACTCTGGCTTGTGATTGGCAGGCACCTGCAGGAAACTCGAGGGTGGGTGGAGAGAGAGGTGAAAGTGTTTTCCTTCCACCCTGTAGCCATTGAGAGAACCCCAGCCCTACCCAACATCAAGAATCCATCTAGCTGAGACTGAGCAGGATAAGATGTTGGTAAAGGTAAACATAGAACTTCAATTTCTTTGAATATTTAAATTATGAAGATCAGAGAATGCAGTTTCAGTTTTTATTTGAGGTTTTGATATCTTTGGACTTCCGACTTAACTAGGAGCATTTTATGTAGTGTTATACTACGCTTTAGAGTTTTCCCTGAGCTATTCATAATGAGATGTGATTTATACTGAAATCTGGAACATATTTTTGTTGGCATGTAAATATCAAGGTGCATTTATGCATTTTATTATTAGAGTAACTTTGTCATTTGATGTCATTGCATTGCCTCTGATGATCTTTATTAAACGTGATGGAGCCTTATTTGGGACAGGACTAGATTAAGGAATGCATTACCTGTTTTTGAATCAGAATAGCCTTAGAGTAGGTTTACCTAATGCCTTAGGTTCACTCATTTCAGAACTCTGTGGAGGCAAAAATCTAGCCTTAAGTCCTAGGTTTGGTATCAGGGCGTGACTTCATGAAGTTTTAATCAAAACTGCCCAACTAGAGTGAACACAGGCTCATCAGTGGTTAACTGTAAGTTAAGGCAGTTGGTGACATGAACAAATCGCTGAGGAACTCTGCTGGCCAGGAGGGAATCTTCTTCCTCATTTTGGCTGTTTCTTTCCATGTCCATGAGAGTGAGACTCTTGGCATCTCTGCCCCTGGCAGCCCAGGTTAGGGGGAGGGGCTTTCCTATCTGGTGAATGTGGAAGGTGAGCTAGACATACAGAGTTCAGCCCCTCCTTCTCTCTCCAGTTCCTTCCTATCAAGTGCTCACAAGGGTCCTTAGACTCCTTGCACCTGCTAAGTCTTACACAGGGAGCCCCCAGCCCCCCAGTACACACTGCTGGGACTAGAATGAAAGACCTGCTAATTCTGGAAGTTTGCTATTAAGAAATTCATTTGGGTCTCATTAAAGCCACATCGAAATCATAATGCTTTTGCCATTAATAATGGTGACATTTGTTTTTCATCTACTTTACTCCTTTATCTCATTTCTCAGTGGTTCAAAACCCAGGAGGCAGGGAAAGTTATTATCTATTGGGCAGTGTGATGGTTGGGTTCATGTGTCACCTTGGCCAAGTGATGGTGCCCAGTTGTCTGGTCAAGCAAGCACTGGTCTAACTGTTACTGTGAGGACATTTCATGGACTTAAATCATCAGTCAGTTGATTGCATCTATGACTGATTACATCTACAATCAACTAAGGAGAGTGTCTTCAGCAATGAGAGATGTTTACTCCAATCAGTTGAAGGCTTTAGAAGGAGAAGTGATGCCTTCAGCAGTCTGAAGAGAAAGTTTTCATCTCTACATCATCCAGCCAGCTTCTCCTGGGAAGTTCATCAAAAACCTTCATTGGAGTTGCCAGCTTGCAGCCTTCCCTACAGAGTTTGGACTCCTATATCCCCATCATTGCATGAGACACTTTTATAAGATCTTATAATATTTACAGATATCTCCTATTGGTTCTTTCTTCCTAGAGAACACTCACTAATAAAAGCACCATCTACAACTCTTATACCCACTATTTTAGAACATGTGCTCCTTAGCCTGAGTGGATTTTCCCTTTGGCTACTGAGAAAAAGGGTTCCCTATGTAAGTCAATACTGTAAGCAAATGCATGCAAACTCAAAAAGAAATTAGGCTAAGAACATATGTGTTAATTTGTCTCTGAGGAGTGATTTTAATTGCAAATGAAACATTTTTTTATTCATTAATGAGGCCCAGTAGGACTTTTCTTTGGCAGTCCCTGCTTTTTTATTTTTAGCAGTTACTTAGAAATTCTTTGTAATTGAAAGTAATAAAACTATCTTTATTTAAAAAAAATAGGATAGGAAATTCTATAAATCAGGTTAATATTCTTCCCCATTACAATGAACCATTAAAATTTTACTTAGGCTCTTCTTTTTGTCCTGCTTAAGTAATACTGAGACCCCTAAAACCTACAAGTGAAAAGCTACACAGCTTGCTATGCTACCAAAACCAAGTAACCTCACAATACAGGTACAGCTCTTGGTGCACAAAGCCAAGGAAAGCCTTCTCAGCTCTTCCAGTATTCCCTTGAATACAAATCCCTAGCCAACAACCAACATATTTTCTTAGCAGAGGAAAATATTTCACAGTATGTTCAATTAGTTGCCGTTCCTTACGTCTTAAATAATAAAAGTCGATAACCAGTAAAGTCAAAATAATGACTTCAAACTCACACAGGGAGAACCAGGTTAGGAGTCACTGGATGAGGTTACCCGTTAATGTGAAAAAGAGAGCAGGTTTACGATCTGATAGTCCATAGCATTAATTAATAGCTCAAAATGCAATAATCGAGGATTCATTTCTAGGCTTTATGACTTAGATTTACATGTTAATGATCATATGGAGACTCGGTATAATCGTTGGGACTATGCACCGCGCTACAGAAGAAATAGGGGCTTGTGTGACTTCCCAGGGTTCACAGACAGGGTCCATTTCTGAGCATCTCCTAGTTCATTTCAAGGTATACCCTGTGGATCAGAGCCACAAACTCAAGTGTCCCTTGGGGTCAGGCAGGTGAAAGATATAAATAAGGCATACCCCAGATAACTAGTTCACAAAGTTCTCAGCAGGACTAGCTATCCAATTTACAGATCCCAGTACAAAAGAAAAACAGAAAACACGAAAAGGTGCAATTAAAGGTACTAAGATATAAAGCTTTTTCCTTTCTCCTGTACTTTTTCTAGCCATGTCAAGTTGTTCTTTATTTTTTATTTAATATCACACTCACTCAGGCACAGGGCTACTCACAAGGTGAGTGCAGATACTCACGAGATAAGTACAGACCCCCTGGCCCCTCCAAGTGGCCCCCACACATACTTGTACACCCACAGGCGGGACCATCAGCTACCTGGATCATCAGCTACCAGGATCGTCCTCCCTCCAGATGCTGGACCAACGTATTGTATCCGGAACACAGCAAGGGAGTTAAGCCAGGCATGTTCTCTGCACCCCACCTCATGGCATACTGGCAATTCCCAAGTGTATTAAAATCTCTGGGTCTGGGCAGACTAGCTACCCAGATCAGGAGTGGGCAAGAAGCTTGCCCTGCTGAGTCACCCAGCTATTCCACCATGGAGCTGCCAGCCCTGGGTAGAGATGCCCACCTCCATGTCTGCCCCTGATACACGGGGCATGCATCCCCAACCCTGATCCTCCCTGTGTCCATGTCTAGGTCGCCATCAGGGCAAAGGATGCCAGCAGTCACAGGGCACAAGCAGGGAAGGGGAGGCCAGGCAAGGCCCAGGGTGCCATATGGTGAAAGAGTGGATAGCAGAGAAACCCTGGCAGGGACAGGGGAAGTCAAGCAGGCATGTACCACTTGAAAACTGTACCCTGGAAAAGTCATGTTCTTTAATACTGATTAACTAATGCAGGATGGGATCTTTTTGATTAAGTTGTTTCCATGAAGATGTCACCCACCCAATTGTGGTTGGGACCTTCTGATTAAGTGGTTTCCATGGAAATGTGTCTCTAGCCATTCAAGGTGGGGTTGCTTACTAGAGTCCTTTAAGAGGGAACTATTTTGGAAAAAGCTTCAGAGCCTACAGAGTCAACAGAGCTAACAAGAGACCCAGATGTTTGGAGATTACTGGACACATGAATACTGGCCATGGGAGAAGCAACACCATAAAGTGGATGCTGATTTAGAACATACACAGCCTCCTGGAGAACACTGCCCAAGCCCTGAAAGGTATTACCACCTAGTTGGTGCCATAATTGGGTCTTCAAAAGATTATCAAAACCTTAATCTGCTGAAGTCACCCTCTGGTGAGCATTCATATGGGACACAAATGTTTTCATGTTTATTGCCCACTCAGAAAGTTCTAGCCACATACCTCTTCCCCAGATCTCCTTGTCACCAATTTTCCAATCATGCTCCTTACAAGTCCCTGACCATCCAGCCAAACTATTAGCAACAGCCCATGAGTCAGTATACAAATGCACCTCTGGCCAGTTCTCCTTCCAAGCAAAATGAACAAACAGGTGCACTGATGAAAGTTCCGCCCACTGGGAGGATTTTTCCCTCTCCACTGTTCTTCAAGGACATCCAAGAAAGCAGCTGTAGTGCTGCAACTGTTGCGTTTCAGGTGGTACCTGCATATCATGCAGAACCATCTGCAAAACAGGCTCATGTTTTCTCTTCCTCAGTCAACCGACTGTAAAGGACTCCCCAGGAGGCCATAGCTCTGGGCTAGGAAAGAGAAGGTAATGTAAACGGTCTCAAGTCTGGGAATCAATTAAGGGGCTGTGACTTTCTGTCTTTGTAATTCAAGTTAGACTTCTGTTCACGTTACCTTGAACTCTTCTGCCTATACAGCTCAAACAAGAATTTAGTAGACTCACCTATTTTACTTCCAGGTATGCCATGATCTGCTAGCCAATGCCATAAGTCTCTAAGACTCAGATTATGTTGACTGCTGCTTTGAGTCTGCTGTCCATTATAGTGGCCATGCCCACTTTGTCTATGGTAATTAACTATGGCCACATGGCTTCTGCCAACTCACTATCTGATTATCCCCATTGTGTTTAAGGATTCCTCAATCCTGGTAAAAGATGTGTCCTCTGGACATTCCTGGGGTGTGTGAGGAGGTCTTTTTATGGTAAATCCACCCTAACATTCCAATCTCTCTAAGCCTTTAGATCTTCTCATCTGCATTACACCAGGGCAGTTCTGGAATTTTGACCTCAGGTAATGTTGGCCACTCTTTGACCCATGTTTCAGCCAATCATCCAAACAAACTGTTAATGCCCTTTTGAGCCCCTCAAGCTACAATACTGAATGTAGAATCTCTGCTTAGTGGGCCCATATCAATAAATTCAGCTTGATCCAACTTTATAATTCTTCCACCATTATTGCACACCCTTAATATCCATTTCCACACACATTTCCTGATTTCTGTCTATATAAATCAGAAAATTCATGCAGTTCTTTTGGAGAATAAGGTACCACCTTATGGGTCACACTTTGTGCCTCATCTTTGGGGGCCTATTGGGACTTTAGTGTACTTATAGTTCTTGAAAAAAAGAGCGGTGGTGGGGTGAGTCATGAAAATTATAGAAGTGCCTTTCAAGCCAGTTATCTCAGGGCATTCTGTTGTAGTTTGATCTGGTGAAACACAATTAATCACTCCAGACAGAGGAGTGAGAGCTGTTTCCCCAGGGAAGGCAGTTAAAGGTTTAGCAGGCACTGCATAGTTAATCTCTTTAGGTAGAGTTTGGATGGCAGGCTCCTTAAGGTAGACTGAAGGCAGAGAAGCTGTTTCCTCAAGGCAGCCTGAAGGCTGAGAAGCTCCTTCTTCAGGGCATGTTGGATATTGGGTACCTGTCTCCTCAGGGAAGGCTAGAGATTGGGTGACTATTGCCTTGGGTCAGACCATTACAGGTCTATCTAGCAAAGACTCAGAAGAATCCAGGATTTCCACGTCCCCACTGCCATCATTATCAATCCATAAGTCCTCAACCCAAGTTTCAGGATTCCATTCTTTACCAATCAAAGCCCTTACTTTAACAGCAGATACCCTACAAGGTTGATAATTTAGTTTACATTATAAATCTGCTACTCGCACAATGAGACTCTGGTCTGGTTTTCAGAGTCTCATGTCTGTGACCACAGGAAATAAGACTTTCTTTCAGGGCACACATAGAAACATTTTTATCTTCCATATGATATTTAAGTTGCAAATTTGAAGACTTCAATGCATCCCTTTCCATCATAACTGTTTCCAGTATATCTAAGAATAACCAACCAATATCATTATGTCTCTTAACTACACAAAATTCCATTAAGGTGTCAAAACACTCTCACCCAGATCCTTTCCTCATATAAGCATACAATTAGCAGAATTAAATGGTGTTATTTTGCATATCTCTATTGACAACTCACTCTCTGGACTTGATTAATGGAAAGAGTCATTTGTGCCTTTGAGTCTAATTAGAGTAGAAAGCCAATTGCAAAAACCATTTTTAAGATTCTGTTCTCAAGAATCACTCTGATATAAACTATCTCCCAATAAATAGAACCCTGCTATCATGCCTACAGTGCTATGCTTTGAGACAGCAGTCCACTTTGCTTCCCACCCAGAGTTCTGCTGCAACAATACAAGTATAACTGCCCCCCAAAACACCCTGTTCCTATGCCTTTCTTAATTGTCACTCTTTCAACATACTTCTCACCATGAAGACAATTATAAATGAGTATGGGGTAGAATCTGTGAGGAGCAAAGGCCAGGCCATGCATCAGTAGGCAAAGAATGTCCTATTATCAGACATTATCAGCAGGTGAAAAGTATCCAGGTGAGGATTCTCTCACAGCACCTTAACACTGACCCCGCCACCCAGGACCTGTCTGTGTCAATACCTATATTCAGCGGAGAATCTTTAAGGTATCATTCTGTGTGCTGACTTAACCTTGACTTCATTTTATTTTCTCATCATCTGCATTTAACCTGTTGTTTTTATTATTATATTCCAAAAGCTGCCTAAATCTTTTCTTACAATGAGGCAAAAAAAAAAACACTAACAAGACCAGACTAGACTGCTCAGAGAAAACTCTAGCTAACTTTAAGTGGAATGTTAGAGTTAGGAACCAGCTTGCCTCCCCCCCGCCCCCATTTATATAATGCCCCAACCATGGCAGCCAAGACCCAAAGGCCCACCCCGCAAACCCAGACCCTTCCTCAAGGGTCAGGTGGGGCCAATGGGGTCAATGACATTGGAGGCTGAGCTTGGGATGAAGAAAGAGCCTTTCAGCAGAAATAGACTATCCCATGACACAGCTGATACAGGCAGTTTCTTTCTTAGACAGAGATATCCCACATGTTTCTCAGCATCTAGAAATGCTCTCATTTCCAGTCCCAAAAAGGCAACACGGAAGATTGGAAAGACATGAGATTTGATCCAAAATCCCACTACCTATCCCTACTGACCATGTGATCTTGGAAAAGTTATTTAACTGCTCAGAGCTGGTGTTACCTTATCTGTGAATTGAGCTGATAATGCTTCCTTGCAGGGTTGTTATAAAAAGCAAGCGTAAAAGAGCTTGTTCTGTGCAAAGTATGGTTAATAGTGGATAGAGTGGGTCCATCCACTATTCCATTGCCCTTTCCTCCCAGCCTGACTGCCTTGTAGGCAATGGACTGAACTACTTAGTACTTACCCTTCACTGTCCCTCGGTTCCACATCTATCCAATTTTCATGTATAAAAAGACCAAAATTGATATATATACACCTATGGAATGTATATATATATATATATACCTTTATGACCACATTGTACCAGATGGACTAACTAGGTTAAATTATGTATTCAGGGGAATTGTGTTCACTGAACATGAGCCACTCTTGAAAAGTCTGCTACATGCTGGTACTTTTAATACATTTTCTCATTTAATATATAGAGACATAGAGAACCTAAGTATCTTGCATCAAGAAAATAGCAAAGTCAGAAGTCCAACCTCAGTTCTATGATCTATGTACCTTCTCAGACAATGCACCATGAAACTTCTTGATTTTAAACAATGTAGAAGGCCCCAAACACACTCTACTATACTAATCCCTCATAAAAGAGGAGTTGTTCAGAAAATAAAATCAAAATTATCTTGCATTTAAGGAATTCACTTACTACAGTAGTTTTAGAATAATCCTTGGAAAAACTACCTGCACCATCAAATATAAAAATCTGAAGACAAAAAATATCTGCTGTGCACTCTTTCTTGAAGGATTCAGAAATGGTAAATCTCGTAGGAAATGTGGTCTTCATAGAATTATGTGTTCTGTTATCTTTGTGTTGCTAATCTCATATCCCCCAAATAGCCTAGATTGGGGTATAAGAATGGCTCTCAAAACTTACATAGAAATAGATGTGTTAATGAATTTATATAAATCCTGGTAAAGAGGGACTGCATTAGGACTATTGTATTAAAATACACCTTTCACTGGTGGTTGGACTGTAAGAAAAATATCGGCTTTATCATCAAAATGATCAAAGACTCATTGCCCCCTTCATGGGTGTGCTTGATCAGTGAGTTTGGGGAGGGCCAGAAGAGCTCATCAGAATCTGGAAGGCAGGCTGCAGAGTCTGTGGCTAAGTTGGGAGGGCGGAGCCAGGAAGGCAAGTAGACTGGGTGAGGACAGGACCCATGCTGGGTGGCCACAGGCGATGCCTCCCGAGGTCACTGGGAGACAAAGCACATGAGACGATTATAATGTGACCCAGAAAAATTTCCATCTCTCAGCCAGAGCAACACTTACCTGCTTCTTCAAGGAGCTGCCTCAAATATAACATTCAGAAAGTTATGTTGTTCTGGGCATACTCCATCTGTACACTGTGAATAAAATTACTCTGACCTACCCTCTGGCCAGTATTGTCTAAGACAATGACATCTGCAACTACCCCTTCTGCACTCTTCAATTTGTTTTGTTTGCCAAGCTCTATTAAATCCACTGGGGTAGGTTGAATTACCTCTGTAGATATGAACCCATTGTCAATAGGACTTCCTACAGGTGTTATTTTTAGCTAAGGTGTGGCCTAATTGAATGAGGATGGGTCTTAATCCATATTCCTGGAGGTCTTTTAAAGAGGACTTGGAAGTCAGAGAAGCAGGAAGCCAACAGGAACGCAGAAGAGAAAGAAGAGGACATCACCATGTGATGGGAAGCATTGAACTCCCAGGCTCATGGCAAGCCAGCAGCATAATGCTACAGACCACAAGAGCAAGCCAGCCTTCTAGCCTCCAAAACTGTGAGACAATAATTTCCCGTTGTGTAAACTAAAACCAGTTTATGGTATTTGTGGTAGCAGCTCATGTACAGTAAGACATCTGCCCACCAAATATCTCAAGAATCCCCCCCTCCCCTTTTTTTCCTTACTTTCAGAGCCTATCATCTCTTCCCCGGATCACAGTTTCCTTATGATGAGACTCCTGCTTCTGTTTTGATCGACCCTCCTGCAGTGTCCCTAGCTCTAGTGACATAACTTCCTTGCTAAGCAACTTTGAGCATGCAATCTGCACTTCCCTGCTGACGGGATGCTAAAATGCTATGTGCCTGGCATGGTCACAAGCACTAGAGATACAAAAACGAACGGGACAGAGACCCTTCCCCCCTATAAGCACCCTGTGTTTTGGCAAAATGAAATCCAGCCTCATGTCCTGTACTCCACCCCTACTCACATCATGTTCTTGCCACAGCATATCAATTCATACACTCTAATACCTTCGTCCATTGTCTCCTCATTCCTCTGCCTGGCAAACTCTTACTCATCTGTCAATACCTGGCTCATTTATTACCTCATGCATGAAATTTTTCTCAATTCCCTAAGCAGAGTTTGTTTCTTTGCCTGTGTTCGCAGAGCACTTTGCACTTCTCTTATTGTAGCACTGATCCCACTGAATTTAAATATTTGCTTAAAATTTTTCTTTTCCACTAGACTTCATCAATTTCTCAAGTCCAAGAACCACATTGTGCTCATGTTTGCGTTGCTCGGGAACCCAGCAGAGTGCTGATAGGTATTAGGCATACAAAGCATGGTTTTAAAAATTTATTTGGTAATTAATGAATGATTGGAGACAAGGTTGGAGGAGTCAGATTATTTTCAACACAAAATAACCACATCAACATCTGTATTTCACTTACTGTCCTGAAGATTGCAGATGGAATGCAAGGGGACGCACCCGGGATGTTTGGCAGGTAAATGGGGGGTTCTTGGCTTTGGAATGCAGCAGGCTTATTTCCAAATGACTTGAGAGGAATCTATTCATCACATAAATTAGTCATTTCCTCAAAAATACTCAAACCGTATTTCTAATTCTTATCAGCAAGATGGTCTATTCTTGTCTCCTTAATCTCTTCATTGGCCTGGTGTTAAATTGATTTCTGTTAGGTAATTTTTCCCTAATTAAAGGCACGTCTCAGGGAGGTGGGAGACGGTTCTGAAGCTCTCCTTCATCTCCCACCCGACCCTGCGAGCATCCCCCAGTGCTGAGAGCTGGGATACCAGAGATCTAGGGAAAGTCAATAACTGACAGCAAGAAGAATCGAAAGCACTGATCCCCCATCTGTCCTAGGGGTTGAGACAAAGCCACAGAGTTCAATACCACGTTAACTCTGCTTGTGCTGGACAGCAGAAATGGTTAAAGCGTATTCAGACTACAGACACAGGGGAGATATTAAAGCCATTTCATTTAACCTAGGATTTCTCAGCCTCAGCACTATTGCCAATTTGGACCTGATAATTCTCTGTCAGAGACTGCCTGCCCTGTGCATTGCATGATGTTTCACACAGCCCTGCCCTCACCCAGTAAGTACACAAGGTGTGACAACCAAACGTCTCCAGGCATTGCCAAGTATCCCCTGGGGACAAAATCAACCCATGGTTGACAACAACTGATGCTACCATCACCGCCCCTCCCCACACACACACACACTGCCTCTAACTCCTCCATTTTAGAAAGCTGCCTTTTCAAATGCTGTCATAAGGACAAAATATAGAAGAGCATCAAATTAATATTTAGCCAAAAGAAGTTGTTCACACTCTCCTAGAAAGATAAACCCCCTTGGCTATTCACGGGGTAGAATTATCTTTCCATTCTTCACATAAATCCCACCG
Source organism: Myrmecophaga tridactyla (assembly GCA_004026745.1). Taxonomy (NCBI): domain Eukaryota; kingdom Metazoa; phylum Chordata; class Mammalia; order Pilosa; family Myrmecophagidae; genus Myrmecophaga; species Myrmecophaga tridactyla. The sequence continues at coordinate 69,806 of PVIY010004868.1, read as the reverse complement.
AAAGAATGCAGAACAAACTTCAATATAAGCTCAGTCAAAAGTCGATTTTGGATAAGAAGTCAGGGCAATTTGCCATGCTGGTAGTTCTTTCCTTCCTCGATATTTGTGGAGGACATGTTATTGCTTGCTCTGCAGCCAAATCAGAAGCTTTTAACATGATGGCTTCTGTTTTAGACAAAAAGCAAAATTCAAAAGAATGTTTTTCCTGACAAAGCAGAGTGCACAAAATCCCCGATGTTCAAATGAGAACATTGTACACCAAGCCAGCAGCTCAGCCCTCAAAGTCAGTCCTGTTCACCTAAAATCAGTGAAAAACAGACAAACAAAAAGCCAAATTAGAAGGGAATTCAAAAGAAAATAATCTTTTTTTAACATAATCTTCCTAGAACCCCTCCAGGCCTTAATTTCCTCATCTCTAGAATCAGGTAATGAGAGCTGTCTCATGGATTTATGAAAATTAATAGAGACATTGTCCACAAAGACAGTTGGCACATGGTAGGTAATCAATAACTGCTTAAATAATCAATTTATAAAATAGCCTCAATTAGTTTTTCTGGGATCTATACAAGTTAAGACTAGAGTTGGTTTTCACCTCCTGCTGCCTACCTGAACAATCAAAAAGGTTAAAAAATAAAAGAAAAACGGAAATAATTCAGACACAAATCACTTACCAATGTATGTAGTTACTGCTGTGCCTCAAGAAAATACAAAAGGTATTGAACGAATGTTTCATCAAAGCATAACCATTTAATCCTAACTTCTTCAACTTTAACATGTATTGGTCTCTAAGTTGGCGACTGACCATTTATCCTTCTGATATTTCATCTCTTACAGTCATTTGGCTTATAGGATATGCGTTATTTTAAAGAGTGGTAATTTAAGAGACTCAAAATCACAACATCCCTTTCCACCAAATATTAGTTCATCAAATGTATGAAAGATAAATCAAATCTAAGTCTAGAAGAGCTGACTCAGTGCAGGGAGCAGCAAACTAAAGGAGTCATTCTAAAATAGCTAATTTTGAAGGGCCTGCCCCCAACGGGCACCAAGCCCAGCCTCCTACACAAATCTTTTGATGTTTCAAGACATGTCATATTATGATCATATCCCCATGGCAATTTCTATTCCCATGTAACAGATGAGGAAACCAAAGCTGAACAAGAGTAAAGTAAACTGTTCAAGATCATACCCTTCATGGAGGCATGTTTCAAATCCAGGACCTCTGACTCGTCAGAGCTTGTGCCCTTACCTGTCAGCAAGCATGCCTCCTTTGACGTTGGTAATGCATATGAAGGGACTGTGAACTCCTCTCACTCCCAAGTTGGCACTGAATCAATGACTTAGACCAGTCAAACATATGGCCACCTGATGATTGCTCTGATTTAAGCAGCTGCCAAATTAGTCTCAGTCTGGTCTCTGCTAAATGAAAAGACAAATCATGAAACCTGGTGTTCTCGTTTGCTAGATGCCAGAATGCAACACACCAGAGACAGATTGGCTTTTAATAAAAGGGGATTTATTTTGTTCTTCAGAGGAAAGGCAGCTAACTTTCCACTGAGGTTCTTTCTTACATGGAAGGCACAGGATGGTCTCTGCTGGCCTTCTCTCCAGGCCCCTGGGTTCCTATAACTTTCCCCGGGGTGACTTCTTTCTGCATCTCCAAAGGCCTGGGCTGAGCTGCGAGTGCTGAGATGAGGAATGCCGAGCTGCTTAGGCTGTGCTCTCTCATTTAAGCACCAGCCAATTAAGTCAAACGTCACTCATTGCAGCAGACACACCTCCTAGCCAACTGCAGATGTAATTAGCAACAGATGAGGTTCACGTACCATTGGCTTATGTCCGCAGCAACAAAACTAGGTATGCTCACCTGGCGAAGTTGACAACTGAATCTAACTAACACAACTGTCTTCTCCAAAGATAAGTCGCCAGGCAGAAAGATCATTTTAACTGAAGATGGGCCCACTTTCTGAAAGATTCTTCTCCTTCAGAGACTTCTAAGTAGGTATATCTACTTGGGTAGGCTTCAGGAGGTCTGGGGGCACTTAATTCTTATATACAGGATTTTGCATGCATCAGGGCCCAGAATTTTTGACAACACAAAATTTAAGCAGCACTACTCTAAACCAAAAGAAGTACATGGGTCAGGAAACCATTGAGAACCTTTTAATGCCAGGATCCAATGGGCTCTGTGCTTTGAAGATAACAGTATATCTAACCCTAAAGCAGTAGCAATAACCAACCGAAATCAATATGTGAAGTCATGCTCATGGACAGTCAAACCCAAGGGACATGTGGATCTCAATTTTGAAGATTAAATTCAGATTGTTGTCAAAACACCTACGTGCTGGTCTGAAACCGTTGTGTACCCCCAGAAAAGCCATGCCCTTTAGCCCTCACTCAATATTGCTGGATGGGATCTTTTTTATTGTTTTCTTGGAGATGTGACCCTCCCCCCACCAATTGTGGGTGGTAACCTTTTGATTAGGTAGTTTCCATGGAGATGTGTCTCCACCCATTCAAGGTGAGGTTGCTTACTAAAGTTCTTTAAGAGGGAACCTTTTGGAATAAGCTTCAGAGCCAGCAGAACCCATACAGCCAGCAGATCTTTGGAGATGTGGAAAGAGAACACCCACAGGAATTTTCATGAAATGAGGAGCCAAGAAAGAAGGCTGGTAGATGCCAGCACATGCCTTCCCAGCTGACAGGTGTTCCAGACGGCATCAGCCTTTCTTGAGTGAAGGTAACCTTTTGTTGGTGCCTTAATTTGGACATTTTCACAGCCTTAGGACTGTAAACTTGCAACTTAATAAATTCCCTTTTTAAAGGCCATTCCATTTCTGGCATATTGCATTCTGGCAGCTTTAACACACTAAAACAACCTATTAGACAACTAGTTAGTACCATGGTGGGCATCAGAAATCCAGAGTTCCCACCTTCACAGCTTACCAGGGAGGATAAAAAGTAAGTAAATAGCAGGGAAAAAACAACAACAACAACAATAGCACAGGATGATCAACAGCATTGTAAAGGCATGGGCTACATTATCAGGGATCAGAGGAGGATAGAATGATTAATTCTTCGCGTCAGGGAAGCATGAAGAGTTACAGAAAAGAAATGGAATTTGAGCAGAGTCTTCAGTAGACAAAGGAGAGCTTACTGTTGCAGGGAATAACAGTGAAGCTTTGTCTGAGATAAGCCAAACAGTCCTATATGGATAGGAAAGAAATATATGGAGAGGTCAGAGACAGGTTTTGGCATGTGGGCTGTGATAAAGATGCAGAGATGCAATGGCCCAACTGTAGTATTTTGGAATATCCTCTACAGGTAACAATGAGAAACACTGGAGAGTATGACACAGGGAATAAGGGTGAAGCTGTATTAGAGAGAGCACTCTGAAAGCAGAGAAGAGATTGGATTGGAGACAAAAGAGTTTGGGGTCCTGAAAGACCAGTTAGGATGCCCTGTTACCACAATCCAGCAGAGATGAGATTCAGGGCAAATTGGGTAAATAAGTGGAGGGGTGCTGGAAATTGCCAAAAGATATGGGACATCTGAAGGGTCAGGGAGGAAAGAGAGTTTCCCACAAAGGAAACTGGCCCAACGAAAAGTGCCAACGATAGTTCCTTTCTTCACAAGTATACATTGGTCTTACCTGTGTCTTTTTGTAAATGGGGACACACCTAGATTAATTCCCATGAAAGACTTAGATCTTAAAGCTTTAGAGAAGGGAACTGATATTCACATACTGCCACTCTGCCAGGCCCCACGCTGGGATTTTGCACATGGCATCTCAAGAAACCTGGTCCAGGAGCTCCTTTCAGTGTCCTTGACCCCTGGGAGGCAGCCATCTGCCTCTTGCATGAATCGGCCCTAAGGATCCATCAAGAACAGCCTTGTTTGGTTCTGTTTCTCTTACCCGGCAGCAAAATGAATCACTCTTTTTGTGACTTCAGCCCTATAAATCAATTCGATGAATTAAAACAGGCCTGCTAGAACAAAACACAGCCAGAGGTTTCTTTCCCCCAACTGGCTTGCACACATCAAAAACGTGCTCCAGAGCTTCTAAAGAGGAGAACAGCTCAGTTTCCCCCTCCTGCACCCGCAGCACCTCACTGGGCTTGAAAGAGGCCAGGTGGCCCCAGGGGACAGCCGGGCTCCTGAAATGTCAGAGGCAGCGCAGCAAGGTCTTTCAGCCGCATAGCATCCGCCCTGTGGAATATTGATTTCAGACAGTGTTTCAGGGCAAGGCTGAAAGTGCAACGCTTTCAGCCTCATGCTGGCCTCCCACGAGGGACGCTGCACCAGCGGCTCCTGTGTGAGGCCTTTGGAAGCAGAGCCAGGCCCGCAGAGGCTCGTTTCCTCCCTCCCTGTGATTTGGATCAATTACGGAACCAGTCCACATTTTCATTATTTTAACAAGCATGCAGTGGGTGCTCAGACTGGGAGGCACAGGTGGGGAGGGAGGAGAAGTGGAAGGCCTTCAGCCATCCGCGTGGACCAGATTCCAGCAGAAGAAAAATGCCAACGTGCTTTGATGCCTGTGTTGTTGGTATCTGGGGAAGAGGGTGTGTGCTCTTCTTTCAGCCCACCTGTAGTCATTTAGCAGACATTTAGTACACGTTAGGGTGGACTTTCGGGTGAATAGGAGAAGATAATGATGGGAAATCCCTGCCCCAAATAAACTTGCCATCGAGACAACAACAGCAACAGATGTGGACACACGTACTACAAAGGAAGCAAATGGAAGGGGGCGATGGGACTCAGAAATGGGAGACTCAGAAATGGGGGATGTGGCCTGAGCCACACTGGGGCCAGGGGTGAGAATGAATGGATTTCAGTCTGTTCCCAGGTACACTGAGAAAGGGCATACTTAGATCAGAGAGAAGCTGTTGATCTGCCTCCTGGTTGCTGGTGACGTGCTCATATGAGAGAGCCTTGAATGGTAACTTCATCATTGGGCACACTTTTAATCCAAATGACAGTTGGGAGGTTACATTAAGCCTAGTGTTTCAAATTTTAGAACCTTAAGGTTTGAGTGTAAGATCAGGTTCTGCAAACCCTCCTTCTTATGAAAAGGGGCAGAATGTGGGAATAACGTAAACTATGCACGGGAATGTGGGCTCCAAGCCAGTGAAACTGTCTGATATTGAAAGTGACCTTGAGGTTTTCTCTTCCACCTCAGAAAACCACAGAAAGAAAAATGCAAAAATTAATGGTAGACATAAAGTAAGAGAGGTGTTTAAAACATAAAAAAAAGCCATCTATTTTTAATTATCTCGGATGCTAGAAACCCAAGGAAGGAAAGTCAGGTTTAAAAATAACCGGTGAGCCTTTACATGGTACTGTATTTCACAAAGTTTTTAAACTTCCCTGTATCATCTTTCCTGCTAGCCTAAGAGTATTAGCCGAATAATGCCTGTAATGCTCAGGGATCGGACAGAGGCAGGGAGAGGAGTTGCTCAGGGGAAGGCATGCAATAAAAGATTGCTCAATGTATGTCTCCAGCCAATACAACAAGCAAACTCACCACTCTCCCCCTGTCTATGTGGGACGTGACTCCCAGGGGTGTGGACCTTCCTGGCAACGTGGGACAGAAATCCTAGAATGAGCTGAGACTCGGCATCAAGGGATTGAGAAAACCTTCTCAACCAAAAGGGGGAAGAGTAAAATGAGACAAAATAAAGTGTCAGTGGCTGAGAGATGCAAAACAGAGGTTATCCTGGAGGTTATTCTTACGCATTAAATAGATATCACCTTGTTAGTCAAGATGTAATGGAGAGGCTGGAGGGAAGTGCCTGAAAATGTAGAGCTGTGTTCCAGTAGCCATGTTTCTTGAAGAAGATTGTATAATGATATAGCTTTCACAATGTGACTGTGTGATTGTGAAAACCTTGTGTCTGATGCTCCTTTCATCTACCTTATCAACAGACGAGTAAAACATATGGCATAAAAATAAATAATAGAGGAACAAGTGTTAAAATAAATTTAGTAGATTGAAATGCTAGTGATCAATGAAAGGGAGGGGTAAGGGATATAGTATGTATGAACTTTTTCTGTTCTCTTTTTATTTCTTTTTCTGAATTGATGCAAATGTTCTAAGAAATTATCATGTGATGAATATACAATTATGTGATGATATTGTGAATTATTGATTATATATGTAGAATGGAATGAGCACATATTACGGATGTTTGCACTTGTTTCTTGTAATTTCTTTTTAATTAATAAAAAATTATAAAATAAGATTGCTCAGTGTAAGCTAAATGAGTGAATAAATGATGCTAAAGGTGAATCAATGTCTGCATAAGAATCTCAAACCTTTTGTACAGGAATTCATTCCATTCAGTCACCGAAATTTTTGCCAGGTACTGTGCCAGGTGCTTCGTATTCCAGAAATTATCCCCAAAAGATCATGCTAGGAATATCCGTTGTTCTAAAATTCTGCATAAACCATCTCACCTTTGTTACTAAATTAAAAATACATAATAATCGTCCTATTCCCATTTTTCTCTCATGTGCTCATTTAGTTAGCAGTCAGCTAGCTGTTTCCCCAACAAAAATTGAAGCATTTAAATTGTATCAGGCATTCTCCCAGATTTGGGAGTTCCCAAATTTAATAGAATACAGGCCCTACCCTTAAAGACAGCCAGCTAAGCATTTCCAGGAATTCCAGTTAAATGTGATCAATACTATAAATATTACCTAAACAAGATGCTATAAAAGGTACCAGTAGAAATGGGCGACATTAAAAAATTGTGGGGGGGGGTGGAAGTGGCACTTGATCTGGTTCTTCAAATACACATGGGAGCTTCCCAGACTGAGAAGGCAGGGGACAGGCATCCCCATGGGGAGAGAGATGTGCTGGGCGGGCCCCGCAGGCAGTGAGCGGGAGGTGCCGTGAAGTCAGGGAGCAGTGATATTTGGTTGAATAACCAGACACGGCCCCACAAAGGTGAACACCCACAGGAAGATTCTGATGGCTTTTCCAAGGGGCTTAGGCTTAATTCAGCTCATGCTGGGGTGCTCCCAGGAACCCCACTATCACTTCATCAAAGGAGGCCCAGAAAACTGAAGTGACTTGCCCAAGCTCAAGTCCGCCAACAAGCAAATAGCTATTTTGTTATGCTTAGAGGATTAATTAACACCAGAGTCCTCCAGGCTGGTCTGAGTTTTGAGTAGACCTTGAGAGGTTTAGCCTGTGGGGATGCACAAGCCATCACGAAAATGCCATCTTTTAAGTCCTTTTGCTGTTCCTTTATCTGACAGTTTTACATCAGTCCCTGCCCTGTACCAGAGACCAGGTTAGGCTTTTGGATAAACGAGTGAGGAAAACAGACACAAAAGGGCCTGGCAGCAGAGTGGGGAGGCCATGCGATTTAGTAAGTATGGAGCACCAGAGAAGCCCCATGTCAGGGACACTGGACATGGCCTGCCCAGGCCTTAGAAATGAAATTGCCATGGAGAGTTGCCTTTTGCTGCTTCCCCAGAGAAGCCCACTTGGATGAGGTCCAAGAAAAGCTAACAGCCAACATTGCTCCAAGCAGATGCTGTCATCTGAAGTTGTTGCATCTCCTGTAGATATACTTTCCCATCTGAGTGGACACTGACAGGAAAGGATATGAGTCCTTCTGCATGTGACAGAACTAATTCCAAAGTCACCATTTTCTATGTCAGTCTAGAGCAACCTTTGCATCTTTTCCATGACTCTAATTTGAAAGCAAAACAAATGCATTTCATTGAAAGGATATCGCAAGGCTGGGACTGACTCCTATCCTTTTTGTCAGCAGATGGGATAGTCAAGAGCAGCTCTTGGATATAATTACCCATCATGTCTTGAACACAAAACTACTACTTTCACAAGTGAGACACAATCCATATATGAATATTATACTAATATAAAAGGATAGTCGAACAATAGATTCTATAAATGAAATGGATGAGTAGTGGAGATTTTTACTAATAATTTATTTCATGCATTATGATGACGTCCATGCTACAAAAAGCATAATCACCTCTAGAACATGATTTACATATTGTATTTCTTTTCCTATGATCACAAAACCTCTCCCATTCTCACGTATTCCTCCTTCACAGCTTACTGGGGACCTGGAAAGAACACCAGACTAGGAAAAGTAGGTTATTTCTTAGCCCTGTGACGGACTCCTTTTTGTGGGCAAGTCATTTAATCCTATCTCAGTGCTCTCATCTATAAAGCATAAACCTATTCTATTAGATCAGGAGCCAAGAGTTTGGTTTTGACCGACAAATGACTTTGGGTAAATCACATAAACTCACCAAGACTGGGTTGATTTACCTATAAAGTGGGCCTAATTCCACCTGCTTTGTAAATTTGTCCTGAGAATTAAAGATGTAAAAGTATTTTCTAAGCCATAACTATGTACAGGTGCACAAGATATTGTTAATTGGGATTAAATAACATCACTGGTCACATGAGATCTTATAGCCACGGTGCTTTAAAAAACACAATACCCGTGACAAATTTCTTATGCAGCCAACCAGGCAGGCTCTGTTTTCTGCAATCAGCCTTGAACCTTGGGGATATTTTAGGGTTAGCGTCTTTTATCATCCACCAAGGAAAGATGAAAGCATCTGCAATGGCAGGGTTCTTGGGCAGCCCAAGACACTTTGCAAGGAGCATATCCTGGGAAGACTGGATGACGCTAAGATTGACAACTAAGGAACAAGGCTCAATGCTACTCCTGTCCCAGGGAAGGGAAGGATGAGGAGCTCCTTTCTGCCCTGGGAATTCCAACATTTAACAGCTAGAGTGGCCTCCTTGTGGTCTTCCCCGTGCCACGGCCAGGCTGCATCAGGGGTCAGGCTGAGACCTGGCTCTACAAGAACCAGGTAGAAGCCTAAGGATACTCACATGACAACACAGGCCATTTTATTTCAGGAGAAAATGAGATCGGGCTCAGAGTGGCTCTTGATGGTGTCTCAGTTCCTAAAATCAGGTTCACTTCACTCCCTTCCCTCGGACCTTCTGGAAGCATTCAGCCTTCCCCAGAGTGACCCATTGATCCACAGCACACAGGGCTAAAAAGACAGAGAACATGCTGTCCAACCCTCCCCGGCGTCCTCAGCGCACCTGACGTCTTGGCCAGGAGTGGTAGGAACAGCACTGGCACACCCCACTCTGGTCTGGGTTTGAGGCAGTGCATGTGCAGTGCCCACTGGGCCCCGGGCCGAGCCAGGACACTAGGACACAAGGTCGGGATGATGCAGCTTCCATTCCCCAAAGTAACTTGTATAGCCTTGCTGTAGTAGTTACTTTTTTTAAAGGTCAAGATTTACATGTTTATTTTGACTGTTGCTTCTTAGCCTAATCCAAACAAAAAAAAAAAAAATTGACACAAATAGATTAATACTTTGCAAGTGAAATCTACAGATTATTTTGGGAAGTCTCTTAAAAGAAACTCGCTCTATTTGATTGGGAAAAGAGAGAGAGAAAATGACATTTCAGTTCAACTCAGGGCACCCAGGGGGCTGAAAAGCAAGTCCCAGAGAAGAACATCTGGTTGACAAATACAAAGAAATGGAACACCTGCAAAATCTTCATGTGTTTACTCCAAAACTTGTCCGATATCCACACAAAATGTTTTGGGACTGGAAATCGGTGCTTCGTGCCAAGAAAGTCTGGGGTGATAACACAGCCTATTTATCTTGGAATTTTCCCCATCCTAGCATGGGCGGGCCCTGCTGAGCCAAGACAGCTTTGGAACATTTTTCTGCCTTGCGCTTCTGCTGAAATCTCTACAAGTTTGGAGCTGGAGATCTGGAAAGGGGCCTTGGAGGATGAGAGGGTAGAGAAGGACTGTTGGGCTTCAGAATAAGGATATGATATTATTTATTCCTCTGCAATGATTTTCTGGCAGAGCTTTTCATTTCTTAGCCTTTGGAAGGAGTTGTGTGGATCAAAAACAACACCAAAACAAACCATTTGAACACCCACACTTTCGGGAAACTTTTACCCCAGGGGATCAGAATTCTTCTAAAAGGCCTGCTGTGCGTAACTCTGCCCTTGGCCGCGTGGGTGTCAGCCCCAGAACTCAGTTCATTGTGTCATTCTTTGAAGCATTCTTGGCCTACGATGAAGGATCCCCCAAAAAGAGCCATGTGAGCAGTCGTCATGGTGTCCATGGCAGAAGAGTGCCTGCCGTAAATCAAACCTCCCCTAAACCAAGTACCAGGTCCCATCACCACCCTGAGTCAAGACTGCTGCGGCACGAGTCCTGAATCCGATGGGTATAGAGACTGCCACTGGCTCAGGGACCATTTGAAGCCTACAATCAAGAAGTGAGAAGAGGTATGTGGAGAAATGACAGAAGTAACATTTATTTGACCCTGCTTCGGGCCAGTCTGAGAGATGAGCACTTTGCATGCTTTTTCTTACATAATTCTCATAACAACGCTATTCTCATTTTATAGTCTAGAGAAAGGAGGCTCCAGGAGGTTAAGCAATTCTTCCAGGGTCAAGGTACTCAGCCAAATGAAAATTCGGGGTGGTCTGTTGGCTTTTTCCTCTACATCATGTACCTTCCAAAATGGAAGGTTGATGTATGTTGATATTCCTTTCGTCTCCAAGTTTATCCAGAAAGTCCTAGCATGGGTTGCTTATTTGTTTGTTTCAAAAGGCTACGCCTGGTCTCCACTCCTTCCCTTGAGTCTCCTTGTGTCATCCTGAGCACAGGAAGCAAGTTAAGGAAGGGTGTGGCGTGCAGGGCTGATAGTAGGGACAGTCATGCCCCCATCCTGCTTCTCACTCTGCGCTGGCAGTTTAACCTCCCCGACCCTCAGCGCACCCTGATTTTCACATGAGAGAGTTGGAGCACTCTGCACATGGTGCAATATGTTTGCTGTATAATTTAAGAATGTTTGATTTGACTATAGGAAATAAGAGCAACAGAGCAATGAGGATAGAGGAAATTAAGCAGAGAAGCAAGGAGCATGTGAGACATGTTAGACCTCGATGAAGTAAATAGCACACTTCATCCAGGTAACTGTAGATGGGAAGGATGGAAGGGCCAGGAGGCACCAAACGGTGCTAAGAGTACTTGAGACATTCAGAATTCACCAGGCCTTAAATTGGAATACCGGTCTTAGCTCCACAAGCCTAACGCCCAAAAAATTCAGATAAAAGCCATCAGGCTAACTGGAGAGCTACAGCTGTAACCAAGCATATTTGCCTTTGTGTCTCACAAAAATTAGTGTGTGTTTTTGCCTCCGGCACCTTCCATCTGTTGGCTCCCTTGTTAAATCTCAAATGTGGTCCTTCTGGTAGCCAGTTGTTAGCAGGGGAGGCTAATGCTGCAAAGAGAGAGAGAGAAAGGAGAGAATGTGGGCAGATGAACACGGCCTTCTTTAGGCACATGGTCCTTCCTTTCTTGTCTGTAATCCACCCTCAGTGACTTAGCTGCCTCCATCACTTCCCCCTTGCTGTGTGTTTAAACAGTGTGTATTCTAAATTGATTTATTAAGCAACGTAATTCAAACATCCTAATTTGGCATTTGAGCCTTTATGTGCCTTCTGCAATAGGCTGGTTGGTAATGTACTTGGAAGGTACTATTGCATCAATAACCACATATTTCCCACATAACATATGACCTCCAAGATTCAGCCTTCATTTATCATTTTGTGGTTCTAAGTCCAAAGAAATAAATAAAACCTCTGTCAGAAAATTGCAAATCCTGGTGGAATGATTGAACAAAACTGACTAAACACAAGAAGATTAAAATGACTTTTTAAACTACATAATATATTTATGAATTACTTGCCGGTGGAATTCATACTATTGGAGTTTGTATTCATTTGCTTAAAATCCATTCAACGTTAAAACCCATCTACAGGTAGTGAGTCCTTATATCGTAAGCACTTTCACCATTGGCAAACTCCTTTCACCCATATGGGGCTCATTGAGTCTCACTCTGACCTTATAAGGCTCTCAGAAGAACAGATGGGATTATTCTGACTTTACAAGTGAATAAACTGTGCTCAAGCGGGAAGAATGACTGGCCTAAAATTAGATTGATACTGAATGAGGAAGCCAGACCAATTCTTCTAAAAATCATTCTTTCTACTATACCATGTATAGATTGAAATTATTAGGGTAGGAATTGAATGAAAGATAGAAAGAGAAAAAGAGAGAAAGATTAGAGTAGGGTGGACGGAGAAAAAGAAAGAGAAGTAAGATAGATGGTGGTTATGGTTGATACAATACACATTTGACATATGTGGTGCATATATACTATCATTTGTTAAAGTCATACTTTGTTTCAAGCAATGTTAGATGTATTTATCCATAGCACCTCTTTTCCTGAAAGCCCTAGAAGATATTATTAGCCTCATTTTACAGTTGATGAAATGGAGACTCATAGTTGTTCCTTCAGTAACAGGCATGATGACAAACAGAAAACCCAGAATTTCCACCTAGGTCTGCTGACCCTAACGATGCTTCTACAATGCAATAAAAGTCATTATCATCATTACCAATTAAGAATCCATAATCCTTTTGAGTGCTTCCTGTGTGCACTGGGCAGTGTTAAGCATCCTATATGTGCCGTGTTAATTTTCCTCACAACAATCCTCCCTGAGTCCCTGAAGAATGTTTCTTTTCCAGAAGAATGAAAAATTTATGTTAAACTAGAAATGCAGGATTTGGATAGTTACAAGTATGCAAAGGAGAGCAATCAAAATACCCCATCGAGCTGGGGGTTGCTTTTGACCTTTGACGCTGCCTTTTGATCCCTTCCCACACTGGGAAAGGATGGGAGCCCCATAAGTCCAGAGACCAGGACACATCCTGGTGGGATGAACTGAGGAAAGCAGCACGAGAGACTGAGAGCACCGTGTACAATGCATTGGCCTTATTTGGATTCTGACCCTAACAAACCAATAGAAAATGCACTGAATATGGACTAGGTATTAGATATTAAAGCATCATTAGGCTTTAATATCTAATACCCAGGTATGGAAATGGTAAGCAGTCCTTAATTTTTTTGCAATGCCTGCATTCAAAGAGAACAAAATTAGGGACAAAAAGTCATGATGTCTGGAATTTGCTCTAAAATGCTTTAATACAAAAGATGAAGAAAATACAGGAAAATGTTCATTGTTAAGTCTAGTTAATGGGTGTAAAGGCATTCGCTATAATATGTCTTCTACATTTAGGTATTTGAATTCGCTCATAACAAAAAGGAAAAAAGAAACACCTGTTGATAGCTGAAGAGGGTTAGAAAGGAAGGACAGAGAAGAAAGCCCAGAAGGAAATGATTCAGCTTGGCAGGCAGGTGAGGGGGGGTGGGGGCACCTAAAAAGATAGGAGGAGGGTAAACACAAGAAATGAACTCCCTTGGGTGAAGGGGCTTCGTCTGGAGTTGAGTCAGGGGATGGAAGGGTATGATTAGAGTTTCACCCTTGTGAATCCAAGGATCCACTTAAACTGTGGAATTAACAAAAAATTAAAGGTGGTGCAATTAGAACCCAAATAAAAACAAGTCGGGGTAGGAAAGACTAATTGAACATCTAGCATGCAAGTCCCTTATACACAGCATCTCACTTCCTCCTCCTCATCATGCCACAAGGTACATATGTAATTGTGCCCAAATGACAGATGAGAACACTGAGGCTCAGAGAGTTGCAGACCCTCACCTGGGGTCCCTGAGTCACAAAGGATGTTGAGAAATGGGGAGGAGAATGGAGCAGACTATTGGGTGGCAGGCTTTGAGAACAACACCCTGTTTGTTTTTATATTGAGCTTCCTTTGTAGATAGGATCCTGTAACTCAAAAAGATATAAAAACCAAAGTTTTGGAGAATTGAATCTGAATATATTAGCTAGAAAACTTCCCCCTAAGGTCAATGCACATAAAGGCAAGTCACCAAGGAGGATATTCAAAAGGGGCTCTTTTCATTCTCTAAACCTCTGCATGTCAACCTCGTTGCAACTAGCCCTGAGATCTCTTGCAGCTGCATGCAATCTGTACTCAGAAATCCCCTTGCACTGCCGTAGTTTGGTTACAAACTTGAAAGCGCTGGGAGGAGGAGGAGGAGAAGGGGAGCTTGATGGGAAGAGAAAAATTGGGCGAGGCTGAGACCCTGGGGTGTGGTCTGTGCAGACAGGCTAACCCAAAATGCAGCTGCACGGGAGCAGTGGCCTCGACTAGGGAAGGCTTCGGGTCTTTTACAAAACAACCTTGGGTTTGGGGCTTTAGTCCTTCTCCACCAGAGAAGGTGACTCATTCTTAGTCAGATGCAGAGTTCTGCGTGGAGATTCAATGGGTAATTTTAAATGAATATGATTAGCGTCCCATCTGCCACAACCACAGAGCTCCCAGAAACTTTGCAACTTAAATTAATAATAATAATAATGCAGGTTTACGTTTTGGAGGCCCTGGGTCAGTCAGGCGACCTGCTAGTGGCTTGATAAGTCAAACCAACTGGAAAACTGAGGAAGAAGCAGGAGCCTTACTGGGAACAGATGCTGCAGCCAACCTGAACTTTCATTATTATTTTTATTTTAATAAATGAATTGGGGGCCCAGGGGGAGGAGAAAGTGGTGAGTTGTTTTAAATATTCACGAGCAGCTCCAAGCTGAGGAAGAGAGTGTTTGTTAAAACGTCCTCCCAGCAGAGCTTGGTTAGCGTCGTTGCCCTCTCAGGAAATAACAAGCAGATGCCCCCAGCACCATCAGGGGCCAGAGACCCCTGCAAACATCACTGAATCACACGTGGGCTCCCTTTAAACAGCTTGACCCTGGAAGTGAAGGTCCCTCAGCGATCAAACTTGGTTAAAATATCACCCTATGAGCCTTTTCCCGGCCCCCTATTTTAAGTCTCAAGGCCCCTTCCCCCTGGCACTCCAGCTCCCCTTTCCCATTGTGTATTTTTGACCAAGGCTTTCGTTCATTACTACCCAGAATCACTCTTTGAGAACTGTTTAGTCTCTTGTGGTCACTGCTGTATTCCTAGTGCCAAGGACAGTACCACTAAGCATTTTATCTGTTTTCTCTGAGCTCAAAAGCTGGGAAGATTGAATGTCAGAGTCAAGATGCGCAGGAAGCCACTAGCTGGTTATTAAAGGGTTGCCCAATCTTTAGGTGAGGAGCGCATGCTCTGCCCCAGAACCTCAACTCCAAGACTAGGCCTGCCACTCAACCATGCTCCCAGTGGTGACAGGGTGAGACGGCAGGAGGCTTCTGGCATCTCCGCAGGAATTGCCCCTCACATTTCTACAGGAGCCTTTTTCCTGCCTCCTGCCTCCAGGTCCACTGCTCCAGTCCATCGCCACCCTGTTACCAGTGGACTCCAAAATAAATACTCGATGCTGCGAGTCCCCTGATGTGCTCCTGGCCTGCGTGATGAACTCCAGGCCATCAAGCTGTCCTTGATCTGTTCCCAATCTCCCTTTCCAGCCCCTTTTCCTGACCCTCCCCCCATAACACCCCCCAAGTCGGCCACACCTTTCCCCATTGTGGTTTCCGGTACCCACTGTGCTCTCCAGGTCCTCACGCATTTGCCTCTGCTCTTCCCTGTCTAAAACGCCTTTCTCACCTGGCCAGCAACTGCCGGCTGACACCACTGAGCTCAACACCACAACCCGTGGGAACCCTTCCCTGTTTATCGCTCCCCTTTCTCTGAAGATGTCTCTCCTGTGTCCTTGGCAAACGCTATGACAGTATGATGCATTGTACTGTGATCACTTGAATGTTTCTCTTCCCTACTCAGTAGCTGAGGTCTTGAGGACAGGAATGGGGTCTTATTTATCTTTGTGTCCTCTGTGCCCAGCCCCGGGGTCAGGGGGCTGAGTGAGTGAGTGAGTGGGTAGGGGCATGTATGTACCCACTCATGTGCAACTCTCGAATAAATGAAAAACAAGGCCATTACCTTTCTTAGGTTTAAAGGTCACTGGAGTTTCCGTCACCTTTACAGACCTTATAAATATATCGGATCAATAAGGAAAAGCTGATCCAATTCAGTAAAATAGCTCACCCATCTGATAAGTAAAATAAAGTGGGCATCTGCTTTGGGCATTGCAGGGAGGGAACACTTTCCAAGAAAGAATTTTCCAGAAGATAAAACTAATTGCCCTGCAGGGTCTTTCTGAGAAAATGAGATGTATCCTACAGAATTGCACATAAGCAATATCTGGTGATAAACCAGTTTGGCCCAGTAGAAATAGCTTATCACAAAGGACGTGAATTCCACACTAATCAATGTAAATCTCCTTCCCACTCTGTCAGAACCTCCCACCCCCATATAAAAAAGGAAACTCAACGTCAGCCAGTCCGAACATTCCCTTGCTTTCTTCCAGGATTGTCCTCTATGAGCTTCCCCCTTTCCACCCCGTCGGTAGGAGCTTCCTTCTACTTTTTGAATGAGATGCAGCCTGCTTCATGAATCTCTCAATAACCCGTGAGATCCAAAATGGCATAAAATGTTTCATTTAACATGTCTGAGGTTCCACCCAGTGTGCCATTCTGTAGCTCTCTAATTCCTAGGTAGGAAGTGTCCATTAGGAAGCTGACCTTCCTTCGCCTAAAGGGCTATGAGCAGGTCCCTAAGTTTGCCATGGGGTGTTGCTGGAAGGTCCAATTTATAGGAAGGAGACGAGAGGGAAAATGTGCGGTGGAGGGTAGCAAAAAAGAAAAGGGGACACACATCTGGGCACAACAGCCCCAGGGAAACCTGGAGCCTGTGGGGAGTGTGCAGCCAGCCCTCCCAGGTCCGTGCCTCCCCAAGGCTCCCAAAGACCAAAGATTCCCAGCAGTCCCAGCAGGTGGAAGGTGGCTTCTGATAGCACGAGTGCTCTGAGGGCAGCTGCCTGCTCATGTGCCTGCTTCACCGCGGGCTCGCCATTGAGAACTGGACCCCCAGACTCTCAAAGCCCATGGGGTGATGCTGGACTTGGAATCTTCCCTGTGGGATTTCACAAGCCCTACAAGTACCCACAGGATTCTTCAAAACTCCATTTTACACGCCTGAGAATGTACATATTGCGACACATTTTTAAAGGCAGCTCTTTATCCTAAAATGCAGAGCTGCTGAGGGGAGTGACACTTTCAAAAATTGGTTTTCTTCAGAGTAAGGAGAAAGAACAATGGAGAAACAAATGGATGGATGTTATTTTGCACAGGAAATGCATGCTGACGAGAAGGTTGTTTTTCACAGAGGCTTTGGGGGCTCCGAGGTTTCCTTCTGAGCCTCAGGGAAGAATTATCAGTAGAAACGCTGGCACTGCTATTCAAAACCAGTCACTTTCCCATGGAACTCACCTTTGACAAGGAGACAGGGCAAGCTTCTGACTGAGGGAAGCTAACAATGTCAGCGTGGACATACCTGGAGAGCACTGACTGACTCGTAGGTTAGGGGCCGTTGTCTCACCAGCGCCCCCTCCTCCAAATTTCCCGTTCCCTGCCCTCGCTGCCTCCTCCCCAACCCACTCCCATGAATAAAATAAGCGTGTTCTTTGCCTGCCTCTGTAAATCAGAGCTTTCCCTTGCGCGGCTCAGGTCTAAGCTTGTTTCTTAAACAATGGGTCTAAGAGCCATGTGGGCAGGGACTGTGTGTTTTCTAGTGAACCGTGCCCTGGCCCCAGTACCCAGCCCGGCACCTGGAACAGAGCAGGCACTCAGGAAATGTCTGTTGAAAAATCAAAGCCAGATTGTATGGTTTTCTTTGTGAATCTTGATCCTTTTGCCTCATTTTCAAGCCAAGAAAAGGTAGGCCAACACCCTAATGTATATTCTTCAAAATACCTTTGCAACTGTTGTTTTCCAGTTGACTGTGGAGGAGAATAAACTCCCATGACCAGTGAGAAAGAAAGAGGACTTGCTTACAGGGCCTCAGGCTCAGCAAACCCGCTGATGGTGATGGAGCTATTCACAAAATACCCACCCTAGGCAACCGGGTGGAGACAGGATTATCCTTTCCTTAGTCATTTTCTTTATTCAAGGTAGTATTTTTTTTTTTTTTTTTGGTTTTAACTCATTAGTCCTCCATAGAGATGATATCTGTTACTTAAAAAAAAAAAAAATCAGTGTTCTCAAGTCTCTTTTACCTATTCGTCTATTTTTTAAAATCCATAATCTATACCAAGGTTTTCAATTTTCACAAACTTGGCTTAAGTCCTGTAATCAAAATCCTTCTTACGTCTTTCCGTACTAAATGTTAGATAAACCATACTAGGAAGCATTAAAGAGCCCCAAATGATGGATTGAATCATGTAGCCCCGTGTGGACCTGTTCTCGGTCTTGGTCCACAGTCTGGTGGTGAGGACTTATTGGAAATAGGGCCTCTTGAAGATGTTCACCTTAAGTTAAGTGTGGCCTGACTGAATCAGGTTGGGCTTTAGTTCAGATTGCTGGAGTCCTTATAAACTAAAGGAAATTCAGACACAGAGGGAGAAGCTGGAAGTCAATGGAACACGCAGAAAGAAAAGACATCCCCTTGTGCATTCCCATGTGATAGAAAAGCTGAGGACTAAAGATCATTAGCCACCAGCCTCAGAATGCCACAGTCTTTAGGGAGAAAGCACCACTTTGCTGAAGCCTTGATTTTGGACTTCTCCTAGCCTCAAAGCCATGAGCCAACAAATTCCCATTGTTTAAACCAACCCATTGTATGCTATTTACTTTAGCAACCGGAAAACTAAAACACCCTATAATGATGAAAACTTATTCACTGCAGAGATAACCAACTATTTCAGCTCCAATACCCAAACTGAACACATGCACACACACACACACACACACACACACAAAAATTGGATTACAGCCAGGAATACTTTTATGGCCCACTGAATCTACCCAACCCTATCTGCTGAACTTTTTCACTCCTAACTATTCAATGACCCTTTCTCCCTTGCTCCTAATTTGCAGAAACCATTTCATCTGCCAGGCTTGTGAGCTTAAAGTCAACCAGAGGCTTGATCATTATTAGGTAAATCCGGCCAAAGATGAGTGCTTTTCTAATTGGGGTCAGTAGATTAGATACATGGTTGCTGAGGATGGGTATTTTGGGAATCACAGTGCATTGCATCATGCAGTCAATGAGACCAGCAAAAGGCAGGCCCACCCCAGAGGGCTGGCACAGAGGGGGCTGGCAAGAGCCACACCAATGAAGGAAACCAAGTACATTACTCAAAGAACGACACCAAGAAATAATTGGCAGCATCCCATGATCAGAGTCAAGCTGCATCCTTTCCTCTGCTAGACAGAGTTCTGCCCGCTCAAGTTACTTTAAAAGGCCAATGGTGTGTTTCCATCATTGGGTATCAGAGGGTCTCTAAGAGGCTCTGCCTAGATCTGTCATAAGTAGGCTAGATGAAAGCTTCTATGAATTCCCTGGGAAAGTGGATATGATGCCTTCCTCTAAAATTTGGAATAGTAAATCTTTTCTCCTACGTGAACAGCTGGAGACATTTTCCTAGGAGCCAAAGACTTCACATATTTCCCATTTTCTATCATCCTCCCTCCACAGGACATTTTTAAAAAATATTTTCAAAGCTTGGTCATAATGGAAAAGTAAAACATGGGGCACACAAGTAGCTGGGAGCAAATAAAGCAAACCCAAGGGGAAGCAGGCTCCTGCTGACAAGATATACTATCCCATTTGCATTTTACAACTGCTGATGCACACACATGGAACAAAGGAGGAATCTTGGAACTATAAGACTTTCATAAGTCCAATAAATCTTTGGATGCCAGACCCAAAAACAATAAAACAATATCTTGTCCTCAGGGAGCTCCCAGTCTAGTGAACCAGATAAGCAAAGAAGCACACAGGAACACCAGGATGGGGTGAGGACATGGAAAATGGTTTGGACTGCCCAAGTGCTCCAGGAACATTTGGTGGGGCCTCAAGTACTTATGAGCCAAGGAGATGTCGTCAGGAAGACCTAGATCACTGGCAGAAACTGAATCTGCCTCCAACCCAATAATGATTTGTGTCAGATGCAAACCCAAACTTAGGTAGCTATGCCACTATTTTTTACCTGATGCAACCCAAACAGGCTAGAATGCCAAGCGATTGTCCCCACAATCATCTGTAGTGAAGTAGAATCTTCCCTTTTTTAATCGAATTATAGCATACCTAGATAAAGTAAACCAGTCTTTTAAAGCATAAAATTCAATTTTTTTCATAAATATACACTGAGTAATCACTACCTAGATCATTCTCTAGAATATTCTCACCTTCCAGAAGGCTCCTTTTTGCCCATCCCAGTCAATACCCACTCTCCAGAGATAGCCACCATCCTATCACTGCAGATTAGATTTGCCTGTACTTGAGCTTCATGTAAATGGAATCATGCAAAATTGTTTTGTGAGTCTGACTTCCTCTGTTCATTTTTATGTCTGTGAGAATCATCTGTGTTTCTGCATACAGTTGTAGTTTGTTATTTTACTTCTGTTATTTATTCCCTTATGTGAATAGACCACAATTTATTTGTCCATTCTACTATGATGGATATTTGGGTTGTTGCCAGTTTGGAGATAAAATGAATAATGTCGGTTTGAATATTCTTATTCATGTCCCACATACACTCATTTCTCTTGGGTGCATACCCAGGAGTAGAATTATCCAGTCAAAGGGTAAGGTCATGCTTAGCTTCAATAGATACTACCAAAGAATTTTACCAAGTGGTAGTACAGCTGACACTTCCATCAGCAGTATCAAGAGTCCAAATTGGAGCTATAATCCTGAATACTAGCTGTCCTCAGCATTTCAATGGGTAAACTGAGGACCCATCCTGAAGGACAGAGAAACATGCAGTTTGTTCAGTTGACGCAACACATGACTGTTTTCTCACTGACATGCTATCCCCTCCTCCAAGAAAAACAGATGGGGGAGAGTTAACAGAATCTGCTAATAGGGAAACCCAAGCTGAGAAACACCAAATGGTTATAAAACTGTGCTCTGCCAGCTGGCTGACCTGCTGGCTGTCCTTCTTGGTTGTAGGAAGCCAACTTCTCAGCCTGGGTTGAGAATCCCCGTTATCACTCACCTCAAGTTCTTAAGAACAAGAAGGGCCAACCTGGCTCAACTCAAATGGGGCCTTTGGACACATTCTCCCCCATGGATGTCCTGTGGAGCCAGATATTTCTCAGAAGTCCTTCTAATGCATTAGCACTCAGCACTTAGCCATTTAGCAGACGGCCACAAAGAAAGACAGCACAGTTCCATGGAAGAGGTGACAGGGAAATAGTAACAGTGCTCTTCAATTCCTTTGGCAACCAGAGAACAGCAGACACCCAGGGAAGACTTTCACATCTCTTACAATATAAATCAAAGATGGAAAGCAAGATTGAACCTGCTAAATATCCCTGCTGAAGAAATACCCTCAAAGAGTGCTCAGGAGATATTCGAAGACATCCAAAATGGCCATCCTTCCAAATTATTAGGGTTTCTTAAAAATCAGAGTGGCAGGAAAGCAGATTTAACAGTGTATTCTTGGGAAAGCATCAAGAGAAAAAGAAAAAGTATTCAAATACTTTGTCACATGCATTATTTTCCTCACTCTTCAAAACGGCATTTGAATTAATTATTAATATTAATATATTATTATATTATATTTAATATGAATATAATATTAATTATTATCAACCCACCTTCATCCTCTCAAATGGCTGTTTCCTGATCAAAGTGGATCCTAAAATAGAATGAGCTGATTTCATAATATTGAAATACCTCCATTATTAGGGAAGTGTTGCATGCTTATTTATTTTTTTCCTAATATATTTTAAAAATCAGAATGAGAATGTGTGCCCTGAAATACAAGTGTCCTTTCAATAGGTGACAACAAGAATACTTTGACATTTCACAAGGTCTCTTCAGAAATTCAAGATGCTCACCTTAGATTGGACCAGTCACCATGAACAGAAGTCTTAGTAAAAGAGGAGGGGACTTTTGACCTTTTAGAAAGTTGGCAAAATCCTGCAGTGCTATATAAACTTCAGATTCCTCAACTAGAGACAATTTACTTTGACAAGAGCTGTTTTTTCCAGAAGAATTCATTAAATCTATCTGGCTTTCAAAAACCTACATTTCTATTTTGAGACTGAGAAAGGTGTTTTTATCAAAATTTGTGAGTATTTCAATGTGGGTTCGAGTTCAGGTGAAGAATCGACTTAAGGAAGCCGGGAGCTTTCTGCCCTCTCTGTCCTAGCTCATCCACCCTCTTTAATAGAGGCTATATCTTATCTTCTACAAGTTGGGTGTAGATGTCCAGAGTTGACCTCAAAGGGTCTCTGCAGCTTGGCTTATCTTAGGGCAATATCTATAACTTTGGGTTCTATTGGCAGTTCTCTCCTTAGAATTATTTACTGCTGCAAAGTCAGCGAGGCTTTGGTTGCCACTAGCCCAATTCAATCAGTGAATACAAATAAGCAGCCTTCTGCCTAGCTCCGGAGGGGGAAGACCTCTTCTCCATTTACTGAGGCACAGGTCACAGACAGGGCTGAAGTTTTGACGCTCAGCTTTAATTTATGTTTCGTGACTCAGGGAAATGGACTGACCTAAGAATTCTTGTCTCATTCACTTGGCCACCAACGACAAGTGTATCTGGAAGAAACAGCAAGTTGTAATGACCACCCTCCCTCTATTGAAGATTAAAAAGTTCATCTTTCTCTTCATGGGTTAACCCAAGACCACTCCAGCTATTATTTCCTCATTATTGCCTATGTCTAAGGGTAACCTTGTGGCTAAACAAAACCAGCAAGGCAATTCCATTTCATATGTCTCTTGGAATCTAGACTCCCTTGTAACTCTACACCTCCTGCTACTGACCTCCTGGAGAGCTAATTGGTGTTCTCTGCTTATGGAGGAAGTGAATTATGCCCACAAGACCTTGGCTCACAGGCTGGCATTCCGCTCTGTGTGCAGAAACGATTCCTCTTCTCTTCATCATTTTGTTGCTGACACTAGTAGGCGGTCATTTCATTGACCTAAAACTGAAGCAACCGAGATTGTCTTTTTAAGAGGAAAAGGTTGTTAAAAATATATTTAAACCGTGGTCAGTAAAGAGATGCCTGGCCTTCTGCTGACAGCCCAAGACTCTTCCAGCTAAAGATTTCTTCAAGATGCTTGACAGAATGCAATCCACATTTTTTAAATACTTATCTTTAGAGAGGTTTTTTTTCCATTTTCTAAATTCTTTTGTTAGGGAAGATGTAAGTTTTCAGAAATATCATGCATAAGATACATAAAATACAGAGCTCCCATACAGCACCCTGCTGTTGCATTAATGAGGTACGTATGTTATAATTCATGAAAAAGAAGCACATTTTAATCCTCCACTCCCCAGTTTGAGGAAAATGGTACTAAAGGGACTTTTCTTGAAGTGAAGGCTAATAGCCCATCTAAAAGTGTCCTTAAAAGGCTCTGAACATTGACGTGGCTTCCGAGGACTCACTTTGACTCGTGCATCCAACCACAGCCTTATGGAGTGCTGGGCAAGTCACCGTCTTTCTGAATTTCTGTAATGAGATTCCAGCAAAGCTATGGAAGAGCTGTCCCAGGCACCCGTAAATAAAGGAGGTGTCCCTGATGATTTTGTTTAGAACAAACAATTAAGTCACACTACCAATGTGTATAAGGTTTCGCTTTAGAGTAATAAGAAACGCTCTAGGATTCATTGTGGTGATGGTTGCACGAGTCTGTGATTATGTTATATTAACAAAAAGAATGGACACAGATAAGATAAAATTATAATACAATTTTTTAAGAATTAGGCATAATCATTTTCATAATATTTACTCTAATTTGAGCAGGAAATATTTGAAAAGACACTAAGAGCCGTTCGTCTACTTTAGCAATAATCTTTGAAAAATGTTCCACTGAAATAAAGAATAGTTTCTTTATATGTACAGAGGTCTGCAAGACTTTATCGTTGCATTATTGTTGTGATTTTATTTAGCCAAGACTATATAATAATTGTGTGCATCATCTCAGCGGAAAAAAGACCCTTTCTGTTACCATGGTCAATATGTGTTACAAGACTCAGGGCACTGAAGGAGCAACCAGTGCCACCTGGGGGGAGGGGATCATTGCACCTCATGTCAATCACTGATCCACTGGGAATGTGACGCCTGCAGTGAATTCCATTCCCCTGTTATAGGACACATGGGATAATAAATTGGATCAATGCTTTAAGAAAGGAATGTAGGAAGGTATTTTTTAAAACCTTAAAAGATAAGCATATTACACACACATTGTAACACTTGTAGAAATCTATCTCGGTGAAAGAACCACTGATATAAAGAACTTTGCTCCCAAAATGTTCATACCGCATCATTAATAGCAGTAACCATTTGAAAACAACCTAGAATTCCAACAATTGGTACATATTTAGAAATATCATGGAAAATCCACTTTATGGTGTTTACGCAGTTATTAAAGTCATTTCTTTTATGTTAAAAGAAAAGGATGTCAAGCAACTCTGTATGTACTCTAATCACAGCTCTGCTGAAGATACAGTGTGACAGTCGTAAACAGATGCCCATGGATTCTTTGATACTCCTCTCCTTAAGAAATGAGGCTTAACTCCCTTCCCCTTGGGGGTAGAACTCATTAACTTGCTTCTAGTGAATAGAATATGGAAGAAGGGATGTAATGTCAATTCTGAGATTAGGCTATTAAAAGACTGTGATTTCCACCTGGGAGATTCTCTCTCTCTCTCTCTCTCTCTCTCTGTCCCCCTCCCTCCCCAGAAGCTGCAGCATAAGGCAGACCCACAAAACGGAATCCAGCTGCCATGTTGGGAGGACGCTCAGGCAGCTATGATGAGGTCCAGGTGGGGGAGAAACCAAGGTCTGGCAGCAGCAATCACGCGCATGAGCTGGGAAGCAGATCCTCTGAGTCCTGCCAGCAGCCACGTGTGGAAATTGGAAGTGATCCTTCTACAGCCAACCTTCAAATGACTGTAGTCCTGGCCGGCAGATTCACAGTACTATCATGAGAAAGCCTGAGTCAGCATCACCCAAGCTAAACTGTCCTGGGTTTCCCAACCCACAGAAATTGTGTGAAATAATAATGTTTGTTGTTTTAAACCACTGTATTTAGGGCAATTTATTATGCAGCAACGGATAACTGACACATAGAGAAAAAAAACTCCAGAAAAATGTAACAAAATACTAACAATTTTTGTTTATTATATTTTAATATTATATAATTAATTAATTAAAATATATTATTTATATTTATATATATTATATATTTAACATTATATTATATATTGCAGAATATAAAACTTTTTCTCTCTTTTTGCCTCTCTTTTCAAATAATTTAAAGTATTAATTGCAACTACTTGAAAAAAATAGCTCCTTTATTGCACAAACAGTAATTTAATTTTTCCCAAACCCTAAGTATCTAAAGGATGTGACCTTTATTCTTGTTCAGAAATGCATGGTGGGACGGTGGGGGGCGGGGCTGGCTGCCCCCCAGCAGAGGCACTGACATGAATGCTGTTACCTTCTCTTCCTTTGTGAAGATGCTACCGACAGCAAGACAATCCTGCAACTGTTTTCCTAATCATTTTGGAGTTTGTCCTGATATATCCATACTCAGTGATCCATCACTTTTATGCCAAATGCTGTCCATTTGTAAGGAGGCCATTTATTCACTTTGTATTCTAGCATATCTAACCCCTCTGAACCTCAGTTTCCTTGTGTGTCAAGAGGTGATAATAGTACCTTTTTCATAGAGTGGTTGTGAAAATTAGATGAAATAAACCATATAAAGCATCTCATTCAGGGCCTCGCACTTCACAGCCCTGTGGAATCAGTTATTGCTATTATTTGTATTAAAAGAACAAAAAATAATGCATGCATTGAGCAATTAGTTTAATGGGTAAGTTATGGGTTAAGAATCAGAGCAGGTTCTGTAATGACAGCCAAACCAGCCACGTCCTCTGAGTTTGTGGATACCACAACCCATATCTCAACACTTTTCCAGATTAAAAAAATTTTCTGACTTGCTCCTAAATTTATCACTACTGAAAAATGTTTCAGTGAACCCAAAGATTGTGTCCATTCCTATTTGCCTTAATAGGATTGTTTTATCTTTGAACTGTGGGTGTTTGTTGTCTAAAATCAATCTCCGAATTTAGAAGGGTGTGATTCCAGCTCTTCCAAAGTCAGGCGCCTGATCAAGCCCAATCTGCTGTAAAGACATAATTGGATGAATACTGCTGCTGATTAACTGGGGCTGCGCTGGGCTTGCAGGCCACCTGGGCTAATTATTCTTAAAATCCAACTAGCATTTAACCATAATGTGAATCATTCCTCTCCAAAAGTGGTGTGTGTGCTAATAATAGGGCATTTGTCCCAATTCATCTTTCAGGGCAAAAGGTCTATTCAGTTTTTAAAGACAAAAAAACGGGGGAAAGTATGTGGACCTGACTAAAACAGGAAGTCAGGTATTTTTTCAAGGAATCTGCTCATGCTGCTTTTTACCTGGGAAATTGCACATATTTTTTACTACATAGGCCAAGCCAACCATAGGAGGTAGTGATGGCTTTGGCGGGAGAAAGGGTTGCATTTTCTATTACAGGATAACTGAAAAACATATCTAGCCTGCAATGTTGATGGAATCTCACCAGGTGCTTTGTAGAGCTATGCATTTTGCCCCTTCAGACAATTGGTGATCTGGGCACACCATGAGTTAAATTTTGACCTTCCCCAATAAAGAAAAATGAAAATAAACCTAAACAAGAATACACATTATTTTTGGAAGTATAAGCAAGCTGAGCTGCTCATTAAGGCAGACAGTATCAAAATCACTGGGATTAATCAGTGCAATTCAATGATGAGACTTAAGTCTAAGCAAAACAAGACAAGAGAACACAGGAAAGAAAAATAGCTCGAATCAGGTAACTCAGGTTCTAGTCCTGTTTCTATCTATTACTAGCTTTGTGGTGTTGACTAATTCTTTTACTGACTCTACTTCTTAGTTTCCTTCCATGTAAAATGAAGGGCTTGGACTGATCCACTGATAATCAATTAAGAATGTGAATCAGACTGTACCCAAAATATTTTCAAACTCTCAAGTCAGATTTTACTTTGGATACCATGATATGGCACTTCTGGGACTCCTGGCACCTTTTCTTCAAAAAATCTCCCCAGCTAATTCAAATGTACTTTTAAGAACCACCCACAAAATGAGCTTGACCTCAAAGATGCCATATATTTCCAACAATCTATGGTTGTATAACTCCTGCCCATCAAAGTCTTAGAAGCCTGACTCCACTTCTTCCAAGGTTGGTCATGGGGACCTTCTATCAGGATGAACCTCACCAGTTATAGAGATGGTGGGTCTCTCACCTCCTTAAACTTAAGGTACAGCAGACACAGGCAAATGTCTGGTATTATCCTTGAAAATGTTAAGTCTGAATGAAAACAGACTGGCCTCATGGAGAATTCTTCTCGTGTGTGTGTGTGTGTGTGTGTGTGTGTGTGTGTGTGTACGTGTAGAGCTGACAAACAAAATCTCTTCATTCCTCAACATTGTTCTCATGCTTGGCCATTGGTCAGCTGTAAAATCCAATGTCATAATCCATTGTCATTAGGAATTTAGGCTTGGGTGACAGGAAAGAAGCCAGTGTACAATTACTGAGCATGCATACATTACAGAAGATGTTTCTTTGCACCAATGATACAACACTCCAAGTTATTCCTATTTAACATGCAAGGAAAGTGACATGACAATAGTTATGTAATAGAACCAAGGCACAGAGCTAGTGCCATAAACACAGAGAATGCAGATTCGAAATTTTGAATGATGGCTGTTTTGGTTTGCAAACTGCTGGAATGCGATATGCCAGAAATGGAACAGCATTTATAAAAGGGAATTCAATAAGTTACAAGTTCACAGTTCTAAGGAAGAGAAACTGTCGAAATTAAGGCACCAACAAGATGTTACCTTCACTCAAGAAAAGCTGATGGGTCAGGAACATCTCTGTCAGCCGGACAGTCACATAGCTGGCATCTGCTGGTGCCTTGCTCCTGGGATCCATTGTTTTCAGCCTCTGTTCCTGTGGGGGTTCCTCACTCTGCTTTGCTGGGGCTGGCTTTCATCTCTTGGCTTCTCATTTCATAAGGATTCCCTGGGGAATCCTTCTGCATCTCCAAAGATATCTGTCTGTGTGGGCTCTCTCGGCTCTGTGGGCTCTGAGCTTTTTCCAAAATGGTTCCCTCTTAAAGGGCTCCAGTAAGCAACCCCACCTTGAATGGGTGGAGACACATCTCCATGGAAACCATCTACTCAAAAGTTACCACCCACAATTGGGTGGGTCACACCTCCATGGAAAAAATATAAAAGATCCCACCCAGCAATACTGAATGAGGATTAAAGGGCATGACTTTTCTGGGGCACATCATAGCTTCAAACTGGCACCACAGCTCTCTTTACTTACTGAGAATCTGCTTACAGGAAGAAATGCAAAGGACCAACCAGCAAGGAGAAGCCTGGAACTCACACCTCAGCTCTCAACACATCAGTCTGACAGGTTCTCTGTTATGCATGAATATTATCCAGGTGCCCATTCATGAGGAAGGGAAGACCTGAACCTCACAGATAATTAAACTTGTAGAGGCTGTTATATTTGAAAAGAAAGAGTCACGGTATTTGTCCAGAAATACAAAGGGACATTTGACATTGAAACCCTGTAAAGGGCTCATTTCTGGAGCGAGCTCCCTAAGTGTGACTGAGGCACTTGCCTATACTTGGTTTAATGTTATTCTATTGTCATCTTGAAATTCTTAATACTTTTATGACATGGGGCCCCATATTTTTATTTTTCCCTGGACCAAACACATTATGTACCAGTGCTAGCCATGACAATTGCTCAAAGGAATAAAACGTATGAAACATATGTTTGGTTAGATGAGAGTTTAATATTTAGAGTATGTGGCATAAATTTTGTTGCTTGTGGATGGGCTGGTTTCATCACCATTCCTAGATTGCAAGCTAGGAGGCTAAAGAATAGCCCCCCAGAATATCAGGTCCAATACCTTGGAAACTGTAAATGTGACCTCACTTGGAAAAGGGTGTTTGCACATGTGATTGAGTTAAGAACCTTGAGATGGGACCTTCCTGGATTGTCTGGGAAGGCCCTCAATGCAATCATAAAAAGAGAGGCAGAAGGAGATCTGGCACACGCAGTAGAGAAGGGGATGTGAAGGTGCACCAGGAGGACATTTGAATGAAGACGTTGGCCTTGAAGACTGGAGTGATTCAATCAGAAGAAGCTGGAAGAGGCAAGAAATGGATTCTCCCCTAGAGCTTCTGGGAGGAACTGTGGCCCTGCCAACACCTTCATTTCAGTCCTGTGAAACTAAGTTTGGACATATGGCCTGCAGAACAATTGCTGTTGCAGTAAATTGTTAGAGCAGCCACAGGAAATGAAGATGCATGGCTAGGGTGTGGACACAAGGCTGAGTCCAAAGCTAATGAGCCCAAAGCTGAAAGAACACATGACTTCCTGGGACACAGAAGCACCACCCACCGAGTCCCCTGGGCTTGGGCTTTCCCCTGGTGCTGACCAGATCTGCCAAGGCAGCAGGCACACGCCTGTGAAAATTACTTTGGCTACTTCTAAAGCAGAGCCTGCAAATGTTTCCACCCTAAATTGAACTAGACAAGGAACTACACATCAGTAGGACAAGGACTATTTTCCTCTTGAGCAATTCCAATGAGCAGCATTAGCAGATCAGCTTATTCCATAAAGGCCTCCCAAATCCAAATGGCCACCCGCAGGGAAAACCATCAGTGCAAAGGTGCTGTGGTGAGAAGGCAGAGAACATGGACAAGGACCAGGCCAGGGACTCTAGGAAAGTCTCATCTCACTCTTGATACTTGCCCAAGGTGCTTGTGGTAGGGGAGGGCTCATTTCTGTTCCCCACTTCCACTTAGGAAAAGTGAAAATGTGAAACACAAGCCTTGAGTCAAATCAATGAGGTCAATTCTGAATGCTGAGGAGAGACAGATGGACTGATAAATAGGAGAAAGCTGGCTTCCAAGAGAACTAGGATTTCAAGAGGAAGGGTGGGGAGTGAAAGCAACACAGCAAGAAAAAGCAAAAATGAGATGTGCATGCTCTCTGGGAACAGGGGAGGGAGGAGTCAAACAACACCCTGACTGGGCAACCCCAGGAAGAAAGGTCTGGAGCTCCTGGAAGGCACTCCACTTTTAGGGTCAGGCATTTTAGCAGACTGTCTGAAGGCCTGGCATGGGAGCTGGGGCCCAACCAGAACACCTGTGGCTGCTGCTGTAAAACATCCCTGAGGCAACCCAAAAACATACCCTTTCAATGCAGTTGAGTAAGAGGCTGCTGCATCACTTTGGGAGACTCCTGAATAGGATTGCCAGATAAAATACAGTGCCCCCAGTTGAATTTGAATTTCAGATAAACAGTGGATAATTTTTTAATATAAGTATGCCCTGTGCAACATTTGAGACATACCAAAAACCATCTTTCACTATTTATCTGAAATTCAAATTGAACTGACTTTCTGAATTTTTATTTACAATATCTGGTAACTATACAGGGAAGGCATCCTATGTTGTCCCTCAACTCTATATTCTCCTTGCCCTATCTCATTCCTCATCAGTGAGCAGAATCAAGCTGCTGTGTAATAGAATGGTGAGCTGCTCGAGGTCCATGTTTCTCTCCCTCTGCTGCCTGAGTAATTTTTACCCTCGAAGTGTCCAGCACACACTCATCATTGAGTATGAAATCAGCAGAAAACTGAACCCAGCTCTCATGATTGGAGGTTTTCAATAGCCATGATATGACAAACCACCAGCCCCAGCATTCACTCTTTCCTTCCTTCCCTTCTTTAACAAGACTTGTCAATTAATGGGACAGAACAATGGACAAGACAGACTCACCTGAAGCTTAAAATCTATTTGGGGGAGACAGGTAAGAAACAAGTTGAATGAATAAAACAAGAAATATCCCAGAGTGGTGAGTGATGAAGAAAATAAATCAGAGTGATGCAATACAGCAATCTGGGACATGTGAGGTTGGCAGAGAGAGGGGGCTACTTGAAAGTGTTGTCGAGAAGGAAGTCCCTTGGGAGGAAGCAGGCTGGAGCCTAATTATGAGAAAGAGTCAAGTATGAATAGATGGGGCAGGGGGGCTCCAGGTAAAAGGACCATACGTGCAAAGACTCTGGGGTAAGAAGAGCTTAGTTAGGTCCCAGGCAGAGAAGGACAAGGAAGGTGGGAGCAGATCAGAAGGGAAACTTGTTATGGACACAGGCAGAGGCCAGATAAACTAGAGCTCTGGCTACCTGGAAAAGGAAAGGCCAACTCCCAGAGAACCCTTTACCTGTGCCTTTGCGGGACCAAATCACTAAGACCCATAAAGTACTGCACACATTGCCCACAGGAAAGCAAAATGCCTGGCAATGCCTGAATAAACTGAGTGCACCCTGAGCTGCTGTAACCCTCACTTACTCTATCAGCATCTGCTTTCAGCCAGGAGCTACTCCAGACATATAACAGGTACAGTCTCACTAAATTTGTTCAACAGTCCTAAGAGATAGGTGATGGTTTTCCCCTTTTACAGGTGAGAGCACTGAGGTTCCAAGAGGGTAAGTTTCTGACGAAAGCCACCCAGTTGATCAAGTGGCAGAGTAGAGGATCTCCTCCAGGCAGGTCTATACCTGCAAAACTCACATTCTTTCTGCCAGGCTCTACAAAGAATCTTCTGCCACAAACTTTGAACACAGACCTTAAAGATTCTTTTCTCCCTGATTGCTAACTGTCAACTCATACCACCTCCCCACATTGACCACTGGAAATATTCTGTCAGTCGCACTGGGTCTCCCTCAAGTCTTTTCCAACCCATGTACCTTAAAGCAGCCGAAGACTCGCTGGAGATGAAACAATGGATTTCAATCCACTTGGATTCTCACTTTTCTTAACTTTTTCATTGCTCTAAATAGATCATGCTTTAATATAGTCAATGGCGTGACTTCCAGAGGACATGGCACTTAGCATTCACTACATAACCAAATGCACCATTTATCTGTAAATCAATTTGCCTATCTGTAAAATAGGGATCACAGCACCTACTTCATTCATTTGATCTCGGTTGAAGTCTTAGACGTTGCATGGCTCCCTAGACTCTAAGACTTTGTGAAAACCATCAGAAAACATCATATATTTATCCAAATGCTATCACTTCATAGAAAATTTCAATCACTGCTTTCCTGAGCTAAAGCTATAACCCAGGGGTAAAATCCAGGAGAACACTGATGAACAGTTGTGGTTTCCAGCCCTCTGTTAAAATAGATATTTTAAGGATTAATCAGAAGCATAAAATTGTGAATGCCTAAGTAAATAGACTTTTGCCTGCAATTGATAAATTAGGGACCGTTTAGAATAAAAACAAATACAATAATTCAACTACCCTCCTTGCTTGTCTTCCTTTAAAATTCTCCTTTAATGTAACCACTTGGTTTCCTAGTCAAGAAGCATTGGTTGTGATAGAAAGAGGAACACCTTATAAAAGATGTAAGAGTCTGTGGGACCCAACAAGAGAAAGTACCAAAAGGCCTCATAAGATTATGGACTTCCTCTGCCTCTTTCTTTTTGGGGTCCCTTGGATTTTCATGCCCACCTGCTTTCTTCACTTAAAATGCTCTGCTCCCTCATCTTTGTCTTCTAACTCTGACTCATCAGTCCAAATGCCACTTTTTCAGAGCAGCTCTCTATGATCCCAGAAACGTACCCCCTTATGTATTCTCATAATGTCCTGCACTCTGTTTCCCTTATATGTTTCTCAGTCTGCATTGATTTATGTTTCCTTGGTTATTCATGTCCATCTCCCTCATTAGACTAGCCTTGATGAAGGATTAATCTCTCACCACTGGGGTCTCAACCCAAGTACGCTTCCTAGAGGTTGGTGGTAAAATGACTGTCACCTCTGGAACACTCACCGTCCTCCCTAATGAGCACTACCTTAGCAGGTGTTTTTGATACGGAATAAAGCAAGCTACTGATAGGGTAAGATTGGGTGATGGGTGGGGTTTGGGAGACTCATTCTAAGATCTGATCCTTGGTCTCATTATACTTGTCCAATTTGCTTGGGGCCTTTATATCCTGAAGTTTGAGAGCTGCAATCTAAGGGTCAGACTATTTTTCTCAGAATCAGTATGCATGTGTCTTGTGTCCTTCTCTGCCATGTCTTGCCTAGAAGACTGTATCCAAGTCTCTTCAATGCTCTGAGCTTTCATTTTCACTTATAAATAATAACACAAGCTTCCATTACTGGGCAAACACTCTGACACCTACTGGGCTAGATTCTTGATATACCTGACTTTCAATCCTTATAAAAACTCTGATAAGTATGAGTCTGTCCCCATTTTAAAGATTAAGAAATTGTGTCTCCAAGAGATGAAGCAACTTGCCCAAGGTCACACATTCAATAGGTAGTTGAGCCAGGTTTCCAGATGGGGTCAGTTTCCCTCTCAAGTACAACTGCTTCCTACTAAAATTCACTGCCTATCCTATAAAAGCCCCAGCTGCCCCCTGTTCCAGGGGAAATTTTAAGCACACATTGGGTGGAGAGGAAAAGAGCAGTAGTAAAAGGAAGGAAAGGAGCTTGCAGGCAAAGTTGATCCCCAGGCTTGGACCCCACCTGCCTCCAGCCACCACCCACTGGGCAAACTCAACTGACAAGATACTTGTGTGCCCATCACTGCAGGCTGCCTTTTACTAACACACCAGGCCGGACAGCCTGCCCGAGGACCCCATGCAAGTGAGACGGCACTCAGTACTTGCAAAGTGTCTGTCCAGGCTGCAGCAGCCTAGCCAGGCTGGAAATGCCTCTGCCTCTGGTTTCTCTTAATTTAGAATTCATCACATCTCTCTTTCCATGAAAGATAAACCAATGGCTGCCCTTGACAGCTGTTTTCTCCGGGGTCATTCCTTCTATCCGCCCAGCTACTCTTTCTTTGGGGATTTGAGCGATGTAATGTTAGGGCTATCAATTTCATTCAGTCCTTCCAGTGTAGCCTACAGGGACTAAGGAGGCAGCCAAGCCAAGTGCCCTTAATTGTTTGTGCACTGTTCAAGCCAGAGAGGGAGGAGAAGGACAGAGAGAGCAAGGTTTTTAATAAGCTTCTGGAAAACACTCTGTGGAAAGTTCTCAGGGAAGAATGAGGGTGTTCAATTAGGTGTTCAACTTAAACTCTCCCACTTACTGGGTGTAGTAGGCAGTTCACAAGCTGTGTTCCACAAGTGCCATGCTCAGCTCCCCAAGCTCCCAAAGGAGATATACCCAACAAATTCTCTGCCCAGCCAAAGAGGACGCCCATCCCTTTGCACTTTTGTATAGCTCAATCTGACAATTTCATTGTCAATAGGCCTCAGAGGCAATGGTGGAGAGGATTTTTATACCCTGGGATGGTGGGCAGGGGTGTGGGGTGCTGCTGGAAGGCAATATACCAGAAATGGAATGGCTTTTATGAAGGGAATATATTAAGTTGCAAGTTTACAGTTCTAAGGCTGTGATAATGTCCAAATTAAGGCATCTAGTAAATGATACCTTAACTCCAAAGAAAGGGCAGAAGTTTGGGGTTTCTGTCTCAGCTGGGAGGGCACACGGTGACCCCGCTAGCATTCTCTCCTTATTTCATAAGGCTTCCCCTTATGAAAGGGGGGAAGGGAATGTTTTCCTTCTGCATCTCAAAGGTCTCTGGCTGTGTGGGCTCTGTGGGTACTAAGCTTTTTCCAAAAGCCCTCTTAAAGGGCTCCAGTAAGCAACCCCAATTTGAATGGGTGGAGACGTATCTCTGTGGAAACTACCAAATCAAAAGTTACCATGCACAGTTGGGTGGGTCACATCTCCATGGAAACAATCAAAAAGATCCCATCCAACAATTCTGAATGAGGATTAAAGAATGTGGCATTTCTGGGGTACATAACAGTTTCAAACCAGCGTAAGTGGGTTGACTCAGGTTTTCTGAGCATTGAATGAAATGGTCAGCAGTAGATAAGCATTACCCCACTTAAGCGGCAAGTCAACCCTGAAAAGTAGATACAGTGCTCCCCATTTTTCAGATGAGTCAACTGAGGCTCTGAGAAATTCAGTAACTTGTCAAAGACCATGCAATTCAAAAGTGGAGGAGGCAAGGATTAAAAGTACAGGTGAGGGCAGGCCACGGTGGCTCAGCTGGCAGAGTTCTCGCCTGCCATGCAGGAGACCTGGGTTTGATGCTGGGTCCCTGCCCACGCAAAAAAAAAAAAGTACAGGTGAGACAGTGGTTTTCAACCACAGGTGATTTTGTTCCCCTTCCTTGCCCCCGCCCCCTCACCTAGGGGAATTTGCTATGCCTGGAGATAGTTTTGGTTGTCACAGCTGGGGGACAGGAAATCTGCTAAACATCCTACACCGCACAGGACAATCCCCACCACAAGGAATTATCTGGCTCCAAATACAGTACTGTTGCAGTCAACTCCTGCATTAGACTGACTCAGAGCCTGCAAGGCTGTGTGGGTTGGGAAGGCAAACACGGAGACTATAAAATTATTCAAAGTTGCTGTTAAAATTGTATATAATGTTTTATAAATTTTTTGTGTGATCAGGTCCTTGGTGTCTCCCAAACTTAATGGGACATAGGGAGAGGAGAAATTCCAAGGCTCTCTCTGCAGATGATTCTGATGCACAATTACGTTGGTTTCTCTAGCAGAAACCCAGATGCCAAATCCCCTGGCCTGGCATTGAGATCTCATCCCAGAGGTCATTATGTGCCTGGAGTAGGAAGGATTTTCAAAATGGTGATGCAGAAAAGAAAAATATCCTGCAAGGAAAATGAAACATAGCTCAGTTGTGGTGAGGTACACTTCATCTCCAGAAAGCACCGGCATTTTAATCAGCCCCGGAGGCCGAGGCAGCCTGCTGTTTATCCCGTGCACAGGTCC
Organism: Myrmecophaga tridactyla; assembly: GCA_004026745.1. NCBI lineage: Eukaryota > Metazoa > Chordata > Mammalia > Pilosa > Myrmecophagidae > Myrmecophaga > Myrmecophaga tridactyla. Next base: position 33,861 of record PVIY010004868.1, on the reverse strand, counting down.
GGGAGCTACAGGGGATTTCCTGCTCTCCTCGGAGATGAGACATCACTTGGAAACAGAGGAAGGTTGGAGATAAGAACTTTCCACAGAGATGCCTAGAAATAAAAGGGCCTATCAAGTGGGGAAGTAAGTTGCAAAATGTATTTCTTAAACACTGATGTGATCTCGTCACCTTTCTCTGCAAAACTGGGCATGTGTTAAAGTCCAAGCTCAATCACCCGCATGCTGGGCCCTTTCCTGCCTTCCCCAGATAACCTCCATGCAGACTCACCCTTTGGCCATGTTGTTGTACCTTCTCTCTGGAAGGTATCTTGAAGCCATCCCAACCCACCTTTCTGGGCAGCCAGTTCCCTCGTGGGCATGCCTCCCACCTGGGTTTTTCCTCCATTATAGCCCAAGGTTCAGCTCCGTGGCTGAAGCTCCTGTTGCTCAAGCACAGGGCCTTCCTCTGACACATTTCTGTCCCCAGTGCGCATGGATGACAGAGCCTCTTCTCCTCAGTAAAATGAGTGAATTGAGACAAGACAGGGAGTTGAGGTGAGGGGTGACAGACACTAGAGGCTAATGGGAAGACACCTTTATGGTATGGCAAGAGGCAATATTCAAAAGTTTGGGAGCCAGAAAGCTTAGGTGATGTCATACCTCCATTATTCTTACCTTACGTCACTTAACTTCTCTAGATCTCAGTTTCCTTATCTGTAAAATGGAAGATAAGCCTAACTGGTAGGATTGTTATGAGGACACATGAGGTAATGCATGTTAAAAAACGTAATACCAGACATAAAGAAAACACTTAAAAAAAAAATGTCCCCCTGTTTTGGTAAAGACGATACTATGGCCAGTAATGGGCCATTTTGCTTTGTCTGGGTAGTAATGATCAGAGATTTAAACTGGTAGATCCAGAATTCTTTGGCTGGGTCTCCTTTGTGACCAATGGGAGATGGGTTTGAAACAGTCAGGATTTGACATGCTGTCTGTGCTCATATAATAAACTGGTACTACTTGGCCATGTTAGCGGCTTAGCTCCTTACCCTCAATTTGTTAGGAAAAAAATGGCCAGGTAATGGCACTGCCAAGGCCCCACGAAAGAATTCCCCTCGCTCTAGCTACATGGCAGCCCCTCAACCTTAACTTTGAATAGCTTGATGCTCCCCTTTCCAATTGGCTGTGTTCTAGAATTTCCAAACCTGGCACAGGGGCTGGCATACAACCTGCCCTCGGTAACCGATGGCTGACTGGAGGGAAGAGAAGCTCCCGGGCATTTTTTAGCAATGCCAGCCAAATAGTAGCAGCCATCGGAGCAGGTGAGAAGGAGCACATGCCACAGAAATTGGCATGCTCTCCCGTCCCGGGAGAACAGAGCTTTACATTTGTAAAGGAGATGGCTCTTTTTTCAGGCACGGCCAGGTCCCCTTAAGAAAGTGATCTCTGTCGCCATGGTTAAGGGGATGATTTGAGGCAAAACTACAAAACGCTTTTGTCTGGAGAGTGAGAGGTTTGGCTGGACTCATGCTGCCGCTTCACCTCTCCTCCCCCCTTCCTCTCCCTCCAACCAAATACTTCCCATTCTTTCGGGGGCCGCCCTCACCCCCTTCTGCCATCTCATTAGCGCTCCAGCGAGGCAGCCAGCTGTAACCAGACCCTGCCACTGATGCTATCACCTGGCCCCTGGTGACTGGCACTTCGACTAAAAGCCTCCTCTGCCTCCTGCACTGTGATTGAGTTTCCCTCTCCTCCTGGAGGTATGTGTCAGTGCCAGACTGCCCAGAGCTCACCCACCAGCCTGCAGCACCTGCTGGCGTGAACCAGCCCTCTTTTCCTCATTGGCAAATCTCCCCCAGTTGGGCAGATGGCACTGGGCAGGCTGCAAGCAGGAGCCGGAGGGCCCGGTAGGCAGTTCCACTTCCCTAGTCCCCGGGATGCAGGGGTTGAAGTGCCAAGGAAGGGAGGATTCGAAGCACCAGTGACATCTTCTCAACAGATAGAGCTCTGGGCTGTGTCAAAGGATATCCTGAGTGCTGGGAAGCTGAATGAAGGTGAGAGACTGAGTAAACACAAAGTAGTTTTCCTGTGCCCACAGAATGGTGATCAGGCTGGAGAAGGACATGAGCACGATGAGAAGAGCCGGGGGATCTAAAGACAGTACCTTAGTACAAAGATCTCAGGTACACTTAAGGAGCTCCATGATGCTGACAACTGGCCAAAGGAACCCCGTGGAAGAGAGAAGGTGGCTCTGGACAAAAATCCTAGCCTGCTCCCACTTGCAATCTTTACCAAAAAAGGTTCCCTCACTGGCATGCCTCTACATTTCTAGACAAAATTTAAAAATTATGACTTCAGAAATTGCAAATTATCATCATTCCCCCAAGCCTGCATTTCCCTAATTTCCTTATGCTGTGGCCCCATCAGTCAATCAATGTGGTCATTTAAAAAACCGTAGCACTGATTTATCACTGTGAACTACATCAGAGGTCCCTGCTTCATTAGCCTAAGACAGCTCAGACACAATCAGACCGAATTCCCACCGAAAATTTGGCCATTTCACAAACACACCCATCTTTGTTGTATTTCCACCCAAATCAACCTAGAACCCTTTCATCCCTCCTTGGGGAGAGGGAACACCAACATTTTTATGCTGTTGGCCTGGCTTTTCCATATACAACCTCATAGGATCTATGCTCTACCAATAGGTTCATTTTTCTCTCCCCATTACTCAAAAACGCAAACTGGAAACCCAGAAATTGCCTGGCAATCTCCCTTCCTCACTACAGTATTCAGTGGTCACCAGCCACTATTGATTTAATCTTTCAAATAGCTCTTGATTTTATTCCTCCTTTGCTCAACCATCTAACCTCTATTGACTTTTCAGGGCACACCATAGTTACCACCGCCTCCCAGTGGCTCTGATGGAATCAAACTCTCTCTCCTCCATGCACCTTCCTTCTTGGTGATGTTCCATTTTTATTCTTACAGTTTACACTATGTTTTTTTTTGTAAGTATCTGTCTTTCCTGTTAGACTGTCAACAGCTTGGAGAGTCAGCCCTTATCATGCTGCCTAGAGCTTTGCCTTCTGTCCAGTCCCAGTGGAATGAATGAGGAATCTGTGGTTCAAAAAAAAATGAATTATGTGCATGATCCCAGAGGCCAGATTCCCATCCAGTCTGATTGCTCGAAGTCTCCATGTTGCTGTTTAGTGTTAGGCTCAGCACAATTTCAAACCTCCATCCACCAATGGCTATTGCAGTTGAATCTGGAATTCATGTGGCGTGGTGCACCAATGCTGTCAATCCCAATTTCAATTAGTAGTCTGGAAGTCTGGGGACACCAGTGGGCCTGGCTGCAGAGCCCTGAGGCTGGGACAGAGATGTCACCCTTAGGAATAGTCTTTCCTCCAACAGGATGATGGTGGGTCTCACCTCATATCTAATCCAAATTTGAAGAATGAAAAGATCAAGAAGGGAAATATTGTAAAGTCTAGCTTCCTGAGCATTGTTTACAAAGAATGGTTTTGAAATCCATTCTTTCTGTGACCTGAAGACACTTCAAACTAGCAAAATAATGGCAAGCAATTCCATGGGAGTCAGAAAGTATGGGGAAATAAGAAAGATTAGGATATGAAATAAACTAAAAATCACTTAATCACCGATCACATTAGAAAGAGATAAGCTACTACCCAAGGACCCCTGGCCTGTAGCAGAACACCAAGATAAATTCAAACCAACAATTATTATTTGGGCACAAAGATCAAACTACAGCAAGTCCCTACTTTGCACAGTATTCTGTTAACTGAAATGCACGTGTATCAGAACTGCACAAATCCAAGATACAACTCAGATATGCCCAGGTTTCAGTTAGCACAGTGCCATGCAAAGTGGGGCCTGCCTTATTTGATTCATCAGCATATTAAATTAATAGTAACAAATAAGCAGAGATTACTCTAGGAATGTGAGAAAAAATGAATTTAGAAAATTTACCAATTAATTCAATACATTAATCCAATTCTATTATTAGCACAATGAAGCAAGAAAAAATCATATGATTAATAATGATAGAAAAGCACTTGATAAGGTGTAACACCTATTTCTGACATATTTTTAAAGCTTATGCTTTACAAACTAGGGCAAAAGGAACCCATTTAAACATAATAAGGGTATCAGCCTTTTGGTACTACATGAAAGGATACACATGGAAGGCAGTACAGCATAATGGTTAAACACTGGAGCTCTGAAGTAAACACTCCTGGATTCAAATATTTAAAATAAAACTTTCCTAGATGTATAACTATGGTCAAATTCCTTAATTTCTCTGTACTTCAGTTCATCATCTGGAGAACGGATAAATAAAAATGTATATAAACCTCTTAGAATATTATCATTTAGTTAATACTCAATAAATACTACAATTACTATAAAACTATAGCAGGCAACAGATTTAAAGTAAAATCTTAGAAATGTTTCTGTTAAAGTTGGAAATGAGACAATTATGTCTGTTAACATTGATGGCTACTATTCAACATTTTACTGGGGATCCTATGCAATACAATAAAACAAGAACAAAAAAAGCTACAAATATGGGGAAGGAATAGACAAAACTGACAAAAGACTCAGCATCCTTGGGAAATGGACGGTGCATGATGAGTCAAGTGGAAACAGCTTTCCTGGGGGACTTGCTACCATGTTAAAAATGATTTGCTTACCCAAATTGGAATTCCAAAAGGAGTTCTCTTCCTGTAAACTGGCCATAGCTGGCAGTTGGCCTGGAAAGTCAATGAAAAAATTCACAGTGCACTGAGTGACCAAATTAATGGGCAACAATACTGTTGAGAGGGCATGTATCCTCACTTAGAAATGATTTATGGACATACTAATTTCACCCTCAATGGTTGAGTGTTACGGGAGCCCTAGGCTAAAGGGGTGGTTTTGTGGGAGCATTATGGCAAACCTAAATTGTGGTATTTATTGCTGTTTTCTCAGGGCCAGGGTGCCATGGATAAAAGAGAGCTCACTGTTCCCACAGTACAATTGGCAGGATTAAAGAGATTAAAGACCAGCATCATTTTATACCCAGGGAGGTGGATGGATGGTGCTTCATAATATTTGGAAGCCTCTTTCACTGCAAACTGAGTTCCTGGTGGCTGGTATATGATTAAGTCCACAAACCACATGTAATCTGGAATTTATTTTAACTTTTGTTTTTAAAAAAGACTTCAACATTCCAATTACAGGAAATATATGTTTTATGGCGAAGGAACACTAATAGAAAGCGACTGTGTAATATTTACTGATTTTTGGTAGGCTATACATGTATAATTAATCTTTTATCTGAAGTCACTTAGCATTATGAAGGGTTTGTAAGTTCAAATATAGAATTAAATAAAATAAAATTTATCTAGATGGTTGATTCTCTGGACAAAGTATTTGGGGAGAGTGACCTAAAGTCAATAGAGACCGATTGACCAAAAGCAGACTTAAATTTGGTTCCAGAGAAATTGCATACACAGGTAAACGCACCTCTCAATAACTGTAAAAGGCTAAAAGTGAAAGTAGATAAGCAAGAAAAAGAATACCTTGTTTAGTTAGGATATTTCAGAGAGCTTGTGAAGGAGAATGGTCACAATGTGTATGTGGAGGGAATTCTCATCCCTTATTGGATGATTCTGGTTCAGTGATCAAAGGTGTCTATATTTGTATTATCATTATTGAATTGTAAATGTTCTTTCTATATTCTAGATCCAAATACTTTATTAGATATCTGTTTCGCAAATATTTTCTCCCAGTTTATTACCTTATTGCTAAAGTAAGGCATTTTTTTTTAGCTTAACAGTGTCTTTTTTAGGGACATTTATTTTTTATTTTTGATAAAGTACAATTTATCATTTTTTTATTTTATGGTTTTATATATTTTGTGTTCAAACTATGAAATCTTTGCCTATGTTCAAGATGCATGCCTATGAGTTTTATATTTTTGGCTCTTACATTTAGATCTATGATACATTTTGAGTTTATTTTTATATGGTGTGAGGTAAGAGCCAAGGTTATTTTTTTTTTTTACACAGACTCCAATGAATCAAGCAACGTTTATTGAAAAATTGATATTTTCCCTGTTGAATTACCTTGGAATCTTTCTAAAAACTGAATTAACCAAATATGAGTAGGCCTTTACTAAACTCTCTGTTGTGTTCCAATGATTTATATACCATACAACTTTTGATTACTATAGATTTAAGGTTAAGTCTTGAAACCAGACAATGGAAATCCTCCACATATGTTCTTCTTATTAAAAATCATTATGACTATTCTAGATCTTTTGCAATTCCATATAAATTTTAGAATTAGCCTCTCAATTTCTATTTAAAAAGAAAGCTTGAGGTGGTTCAGTGGTAGAATGTTTGCCTTCCATGTGGGAGATCTAGGTTCTATTCCCAGACTATGCACCCCCCCCCCCAAAAAAAAGAAAGAAAGCTTGACGCTTGATCTTGAGGCTTACTCTTGTGAAGCTTATGTAGATAGCAGAGAAGTTTAGACTTCCTATAGGTATGCCTAAGAGTTACTTCTGGAGGATCTCTTTTGTTGCTCAGATGTGGCCTCGCTCTAAACCCAACACTGCAAGTGAAATCATTGCCCTCCTCACTATGTGGGACAAGACATGCAAAGGTGAAAGTCTCCCTGGTGACATGGGAGATGTCTCCCAGGGATGAATCCAGACCTGGCACCGTCGGATCAACAATTCCACCCTGACCAGAAGGGGGAAAAGAAGTGTAATTAATAAAGTATCAGTGGCAGAGAGAGTTCAAATAGAGTCAAGAGGCTACTCTGGAGGTTGTTCTTATGCAAGCTTCAGTTAGATCTGGCTACCTATCATAACCTGCCAACCCCCAACCAGGACCATTCCAACCAATCCTAAAGAACACCTAGGACAATATATAAGATTCCACAAGGGTTCCAGGCACTAGATTAACTTTTCAGAAACTTACAACCTCCAGATGGGTCCCTGGACCAGATAAGTCCTGAAACCTAGAGGGCCCAGCCTCTCCAGAACATCAGGTAGTTCCATCTCTCTACCCCATATTAGTGACAGACCCTTCCAACATGAAAAATTTAGAATGATCATAGCCCAAACACCGCTAAAGAGAGGGATAGAAAGATCAAAGTTATGGTGGAATTATACAGAAAAGATAGGATTTAAGAAATGAATATGATTGCTGAATCATTAAATTGATATCTCTGTAGTCTCCAGTATCTTAGAGCAGCTAGAAGTAAAAATCTGAAATTGTGGAATTGTAACCCATGCCAAACTCTGAAATATGTTCTACAACTAATTGCAGTGCTGTGCTTTGAAATTTATTGTTTTTTTGTATATATGTTGTCTTTCACAATAAAGGGGGGAAAAAGTCAATTGTGATGACCAAAAAACATATTTATGCACAAAAAAGAAAGCTTGAAGCAATTTTTTATTGGATTGCATTGAATTTATGGATCAAATTTGAGAAAACTGATATCTTAAAAATATTGAGTATACCAATCCATGAATATGGTCTATCCTTGCATTTATTTAGTTCTCCTGTAGTGTCTCTCAGTAATATTGTGTCCTTTTCAATGTACCTGTGTCATATGTGGGTGTATATATATTACATCATAGTTCATATTTTGACACTGCCTTAATACCACTATCTTAAGTGGTATTATTTTTAAATTTCCATTTCTGATCATGCATTGCTAGTATGTAGAAATACAACTGATTTTTGGATAGTCTTTCCAGAGACCTTCTTAAATTCAATTCTCAGTTCTAGCAATTTTTCTGCAAATTCCTTGGGGTGTTTTGCTTAGACAGTTATCCATCTGTGATAAACTCAGTTTTGTTTTTAAATTGTCAGTCTGTAGGCCTTTTATGCCTTTTCTTTTCTTTATTGTGCTGAGACCTCCAGAACAATGTTGAATAAAAGTGATGGTGAAAATAAATACAGTAACCTAGTTCTCAATCTTAGAAAGCATTCACTCTTTCTTCATTAGGTATCATTAGGTATGATGTTAACTGTAAGATTATATATAAATATTCTACATCAATTTGAGAAAGTTCCCATCTATTACTAGTTGGTTGAGATTTTTTCTGATGCTGAATTTTATCAAATATGTTTTTTTCCAGCATTATCATTTTTGACTGTTAATATGGTGAATTACAATGTTTTTTGAATATTAAACCAACTATGTGTATCTATGTGGTTTATAGTTTCCATCACATTTGGACATTTTTCTTCCATTATTTCACCAAATATTTTATGACTTCCCTGTCTTCTCTGTATGGGATTCCAATTGCATTTATCTTAAATTGCTTAGCATTTTCCTACATGCCATTAATTCTCTGTTCTTCTCTTTTCCCCTCTGTGTGTTTCCTTATGGATAATTTCTGTTGCTATGTATTCATGTTTATTGTTCTGTCCTTATTCACTGTCTAACCTTCTGTTAATCCTTATCCAATGTATTATTTTTCCCTTCCTGTATTATATTTTTTCATTTTTTAAAGTTCTACGTGTCTCATTTATCTTCTTCTCTCCTTATTGTGCTCATTTCCCCCTATTTTCTTGATTATATGGAGTATATTTATAACAGCTGTTTTTCATATCCTTGCCTCTTCTCTTATCTTCATCATTTGGGAATGGGTTTCTATTCAATTATTTTTCTCTTGGTCATGGCTCATATTTTCCTGCTTCTTGTCTGCCTGTTAATTTTTTACTAGACAGTAGACATTTTGAATTTAAATAGTTGGTTGTTAGATTGCTGGATTTTTTTTCTAATAGTGTTTGATTTTATCCTGGCTCATAGGTTGCTTGGAATCAGATCCTTTCATGGCTTGCTGTTAGATTTGTTAGGCAAGGTTCATAAAGGTCTTTCTTCTAGGGCTAACTTAGCCCCATTATTAAGGTGATAGTCTTTTGAGGGGTCTATTTAATGTCTCATGTATTATGCTGTCTCTTTCTATTCTGACTGGGGATAATCAAGTATTTCCTATCCCTTTTAAGACCTAGGAATTGTTCTGAAATCTCCTTACCAGCGGTTCCTTCTCTGGCCTTTGGGTAATTTCTCTCAAGCAGGCATAGATCCCTTAGAGGGGATTCTGCTGCAGATGGCTACAGCTCTTTTGGTAGATTCTTCCTCTCTGGTGTTCTGCCCTACAGATGCGAGCCATACTGGCCTCCTCACAGTCTGAGCTCTGTCTCCTCAACCCAGTAAAACTGCTTGGCTTAGTGTGAGTTCCTCCTCTTTGAGCCAAAGCCATGAAATTTCCTTCAAGATAGAAACTGATGCAATCATTGGGCTGATCTTTTCCCTCTAGTCTCAAAGATCAAAGTCTTTATCTGTCTATTGCCCAGTGCCTGAAAACTGTAATTTCACAGGTTTTGCCAGCTTTTCTAGTTGTTTAAGGCAAAAGTATAAAAACCTGGTCCCTGTTACTCAATCGTGATTGGAAGAAAAACTATCTATTGAATTTAAAATTTTGATAATTTTTAATTTCCTGGATATCTGTTTGTTTCTCTTACACATGTTTATTCTCTACTCAACTTCATGTTGTACTTTTATATTTCTAAATTTATGTAACAGTCTGTCGAGTACAAGTTTGTTGGCTTTCACTCAGGTAGATTATTTCCTTGTGTGTTTTGTAAAAATTTTGACTGTTAAATGCCCATTTTCACCTGGAGCTTTACTTCTGTTTCAGAATAAGTTGTCCAGTTGGAATTTGTGTTTGTTTCTGCCCACATCTGGGGACACTCCTTGTCCACAAGCACTGTTAAACTCAATTCTCAGATTAAGAATTTTGTGGACTTCCCAAATGACAGCTTTGGGGGCTGCAAGCCAAAAACAGAGGGTAACTCAGAATACTTTTTCAGGAGATAATCACCCTCCTCAATTCAATCCCAAGTTATAGGTCCAGACGTTATCCTTGTAGTCAGTCCCCTTCTTGAGTGGGAGTGGTTTTGTCCTAGTTCACCCTTACCATAACGTAGTTAAAACTTTAGAGTACCAGATTTATGGAGTTTGTCTCTTATTCAACTTCCCCACTTGCCTGGACCTTTGACTTTGAATTTTATCCCAAGACACTGAGTCTGTGCATGCAGTGGTCTAAGTAAGCACCTGAAGTCAAAAGCCAAGTAATCAGTTTCTACTTACTTCTCAGAGAGCCCACTTTCACTTTCTCTTTGCCTTCACGTTAATTTCTTACCACATCATGCATGCATTTAGGAATATATATTTTTTTAATTTTATGAACTTTCTGGCTATTCAGTCAGATATGAAGCCCTCGCCCATCACACTGGCAGAAACCAATATATCACCAGGCTCTTCTTATTTTGACTGCAATATGTTTGACAAAAATATAAATTTTTATCAAGTCAATTCTAACACTCTTTTCCTTTGTGTCTGCTGTTGTTTCCCATCCACTGATCCAAAAACAACAGAAAAAATATTCACTGATTTTTTTCCTTCTGTTTTTTTACAGAAACATTTGCAATTACCCATTTATTCCATTTGGAACTTATTTTTTCTATATGAAAGATGTAAATTCATGTTTGTCAGAAAAGTTGACCATTTGTTTGGCACTGTATATCAAATAATCTGTTTCTGGCTTTTGTTCCTATCTGTATATATTTACCTCTCATAGAGACCACTATTTGCTTCTGTACTTGCCATGTCCCTTCACTCATCCATCTTTGGATTCCTGCAGAAGTATGACAGCACACTGTTTTGGTTACTATAAATATTTAGAATGGTTCTCTCTGGAAGGGTAAGCTACACCTACTAATTCTTTTCTGTAATTTTCCTTTCTTAGATGAACTTTGCAATGCCTTTTTGAAGCTCACAGTGATATTGCAATGTCATTAAAATGCATAAAAATTAATTTGACAAGAATTGATATTGGACTCAATCACAAAGTAACTTTATTTTGTCCTCTCGCTTGTCCTTTAATGAGGGGTAAATTCTCACTGTTTCAGGAAGAAAAGCCAGCAGTCCCGTGACTTTTGTGGTCACTCTTAAGTAACATAGAATTCTACAGGCACAAAATTGTCTCATTTGAGAAATGAACTTGTTGACTCACATAAATAATTTAAATCTCTCTCTTCCTTCATGGAACACCTGTCTCCTCTCCCCTCTTCCAGGGCCTGCTCTGGAGGAGAAGCCAGCAGTTCAAAATAGAGTGTGAGCTACTTCCCTCTCTCTTGTTCATCCCTCCTCACGTGAGCGGGTGCAGTTCTGCCCCTTTCAGGATTGTTTGGAGGCAGAGGGAGAAGGAAGAAAAGAGGCGAAGTTCTTACCTCTCTGAGACTGTCAAAAGTTGGCCCCATGTTGCAAGCTTGACAGATGTTTACAGCTAATGTTTTCTCTAATGGGGCATTTTCATGGTCCCTTAGAACCCATCTCTGAATCATCACCAGGGATCTTGCTTTCTTCTATGTATTCCGACACTTTGCCTGAGGACCATTTCCTCCTACGGCAGCCCCTGAGTCCAGCCATGGCCGTGCCATCTCTCCATCCAGGTCTACTTGCCTTCACAGTGAGCCCCTTTGGGCAAGTCCTCAGGTGCCCTCACACTTGGTTATCCACGCAGCCCACCTCTGATCCAGGGAGAGACTTCTTTTGGCCTAGCACTCTCCGAGAGCACGTTTGTGCAAAGTGGTCACTTACCTGCAGCAACCCCAACCACAATTTGCCAGCTCCTTTCTTACCCTTTAGATGACTCAAGTAGGAGTCAGCCACCAGCCCAGTATGCCCTTACTGAAAGTGACATATATAAAGCTTTCTGAGTGGTCCTGTGGACTTCATGGGAAGTCCTATTCTACGCAAGGAATTAAAGAGTTCATCACAAAATTCCTTTCAAAGAGAATCTTCTCAAGAAAATAATTTCCTCCCAAATCTCTTCTCTCTTGACCCACTTGCACCCCTGATGTGGAGGAGAGGTTTAAGGATGTCTTGTAACCAGTTATAGATCAGCTACGTCAAGCCTTTGCCTGCTGCTCTCTCTGTTGTGTAGTGCCAGTTGCCTTCCTGTCTCAACCGATAAGGCATTCCCTTTTAAGAATGTCAGGGCAAGTTAGGAAGTTAATTAGGAAGTCAGTTGAAGGGGGTCTTTTTCATAGCTCCCTCAAGAGCAATGTGCTTGGTGCCCGGATCACTTAAAAGTGGAACTCTACCTGTTCAGAGAAACCCCAGCTTCTCAAGACAGTGGCCCAAACTGCCCCCACAGAAATCTCCTTACCACACTCCCTGAGTTCGACAGTTCATTGTCTTTTCTACTTGCCCAGCTTCCATTTCCCCCTTGCCCCCATATTCATGAAACAACGGGAAGGCACCCCTGTCCCCGGAACTCCTGTGTTTGTCATGAAAGAGGCCCTTAGGCGTTCTATGAGTCTCTCGTGGCAAGGAGTTGATGTCCAGCTTCATGACCAACTGACCTTCTTCTTACTGGGACTTTGCTCCCACGCCACCATATAGGTGGCCTCCACAGATGATACCCGTGTCCACATTGGTCAAATGCCAAAGGCAGGGTCTGAGTGCACTGTCTGGGCTTCCAGGGCCCGTGGCCTCTGCTGTGATGGGACACCCACAGTGAGCAAAACCACGCAGCAGGCCCACACCCCAGGCAAGGGAATCCCCCACAGACAAAGTAAGGACTCCAGTTTCTTTTAAAAAAAAAAAAAAAACTCTTCTCCATTCCATAACTTCTTTCTTTCAAATGCAGTAGTTTTTAAAAGCCCAGAGATTTCTGATCCTGGCCCCACACATCAAAAACAAATGAAATTGTTATCCTTTGCCACAGGTACTTTTCTTACTCGTTGCCTTTAGGGGCCACTGGCCGATGGTGGGGACAGGTAGGCCTCAGATTATCCCATGAAAAACAGGATTTGGGGTGAGATGACTTTAATGATCCCCTCCAAATAAGACCAACCATCCTGACCCCAGCGATTTTCCTTTTGTTTCTTTTGTTGAGCAATGAGACGCAATGAGCGGTGGCAAGATGGAAAGACAAACATCTAAAGGAGAGGCGACAGCTCCCAAACCTCCTTCACAGTCTTTTGGGGTTGGGAGCTCTGTGCCCTGTGGGTCACCCATCTCTGTTTGATATGGATACTTGACTGGAAAGTTCTAAAGGGATCTGGTTTTCAAACTTCTTTCCACTTATCTGATTATGCCTTCGGAATCCCGGGTGCTGGGAGAAAAGTGAAGAAAATGACAAAAGAGCAAAGCAGGCAAATCTCTTTCCAGCTGCATTTCTCAAAGGCCTCTTCCCTTCTTTATATAGTTCCAGGTGGAGTTTAATTTAGGATTTTTTTTTTTTTAAGTGAATAAAGCAAACCCCAAATTAGTGCTTTCCCTATCACCGAATGCCTGAGAGAACTGCTGGTCAAGATGGAAGACACTAAACAAGACCCTGGCTTCCCTGAAACTGAAGGAAAAGTCGGGCAGCATCCTGGCTGGGGGGAGGGGGAAGGGCACAGGGGTTGGAGGGTGGCTGGGGTGCTGGTTAAGGCTGACTTTGCATGGCAGCCTTGTCTGAGGCCCTGGAACAGGGCTGCCTCCACCGGCTACCAGTCTCCTTGTGTCATCCCTGGGAAGGTTTTCAGCGCACACAGTTATAAACACATTTTTTCTAGAGCAAACACATTTTTTAAATAGCCAGGGTTTTCTTCATACCCTCTGGTCAGAGACCCATGAAACTTAAGGTTGTTTTCCAAGTGCCCACATGCCTAGTAACTCAAGGATCCACCTAGAGGTTGAGATAGAGTCTGTCGGTCCAGCCGGCTGAGCTCAAATGCGACAACTTTGACTTTTAACTTTGTTTAAAACCCAACAACGATTAGGCACTGTAAGATGAAGCAGTCACAGCAGCCTGCAGATGTGGCCGGCCACCCCTCAGGCCCCTGGCTCAGGCAGAATTCCCCGGGAAAGGCCACTCCACAAAAGGGTCACACTGGATTGCAGTCGTCCTTTCTCCTGGGGCAAGCTGGTTCGCAGTATTCCTTGGTGCTATCTGCTCTGTCAACTGTAGTGCCATGAAGAAATTGAAATGCCCCTCTTGCCCCTGCCCCTGTCTGGCTCCCCCACCCCCTGCACCCCAGCAGGCATCCATCACAGTTCAAGGAAACAGTTTCTGGAACCCTAGGGTGGCTGTTTAAATTGGCAAATGCACTTTAAATTGGCTCTCCTGTTTTCCTGCTGATTCCCAAACACACGGACACACACGTACTACCACTGGTCAACAGCGTCCTGGCAAAACGAGTGGCATTTAGAAATTCCTGCTCACGTATAAGGTCCATATAGTGAAAACGACCAGAGGCACCGCTCTTTTGTCTTATGAAATAAAGTTGCTTTGCCTTCTTTAAGAAAGTAAGAGCAACTTTCTCCAGCACCCCCCATGGCATCACCCAACCAAGGCTCAGGATCCGTCCAAACCAAGTGCAGGACAGCTGTCCACCCACCTCACGGGTGATGCCCCCAAAGTGACCACAATGGCACCCTGATTCCATCACCCCTTAACAAGAGACCTGAGGGCGTTGCACGAGAGGGGATTCCCCAGCAGGAAAATTCTCTTGGAGACACAGAAGTAAGCTAACAAAAGCTCAAGTGGCAACTTGAGATGAAGACAATAGTTTTCCATTCATTCCATCTAATGACAATGAGTCTGGGGGGAACATGTTACAGCAATGTTGAAGAACCTGCTACGAAGTTCTTCATACAGGCAGACACACACACGCATACACACATGCAAATATTATATCTTTGTAAACACTGCCAAATATGGGAAAGGGGACATAATCTCAAAGATTCCGAAAATGAAGATAGTCCTAAAAATGATCTGAAAGAATCAGACAAGAGCTTGAGCAAACTGTTTAGTAAACAAGATAGAGATTTGTCCCTGGGATGTGGGAGCTTGGAGGGAATATGCCCAGATTAAAAGTTCAGAATAAAATAAAAAGGGAGATGGGTGAGAAAAAAACAAATTGCCTGTAAACAGAAAAGGCAATTGCAAATTTTATGTCTAATTGCATTTAAGAGAAAACAGAACTGAACAGAATTATATACAGATAATCATCACTGATGGAAGGAATAGTGGCCAAACTACCCCAGAATGCAGAAGAAATAGAAAAGATTAAAAGTACGTAATAAAAAAATAGTGTTTGCTAAATTCTAAACACTTTGCATTCATTAACTTAACTCTCATATCAATACTTTGCTTAAGATACTATTATTATTATTACTATTTTTCTAATGAAGTATGTGGGGTGCAGAAGGTGGCGTTAACTGCACCTGTCTACGGGCAGCTAAGTGGGTTTGAACCCAGGAGTGCCTGCTTTTTAATCTAATAGCTCTAGAGGAGAGCAATCAGAGTTCTGATTAATGAAACATTGGTATTTTGGAAAAAGAAACAAGAAAAGTTAAACAAATGGCAATTCCAGTAATAAAAGTTAAAGGATGCTTCCAAAAATGATAGATTCAAGTTTAATGATTGAATATTAAGACTCTTCCTGACATTATCTGATAGAAAATATATATTTTTGGCACCCTGCAAATATTTACAAAGTTGGTCATATATCTGGACACACAAAAAATCTTTTGATAAATTCTAAAAAGAAGAAATGAAGTAGGTCATATTTACTGATCGTATTGCCAAAGGACTTGAAGTAAATGTTAATGCAAATTTTAAAATCCAATTTCTTGGAGATTCAAGAACATTTTCTGAAGTGACTTTAAGGTCAAACAGGAAATAGAAACTAAAATTATAAACTTTTTAAAAAATAACTGACCAGGCGGGCCACAGTGGCTCAGCAGGTAAGAATGCTTGCCTGCTGTGCCCAAGGACCCGGGTTCGATTCCTGGTGCCTGCCCATATAAAATTAATTAATTAATTAAAAAGAATATTTGAAGAAATTAAAAATAAATAAATAAATAACTGACCAAAGGGACCGGACTTTGTATAGGAGTATAAGAGTTCACTTTACTCAGTGGAAAATTCTTAGCCTAGAAAACATTTATTACGAAGCAGGAATAAGTAAAATAAGCACTTAACTGAAGAAATTAAAAAGAGAATAAGACCCTAACTTACAAAAGGAAGAATTATTAAAATTCATAATAACTAAAAATCAACAATTTAGGAGTAAAAACTTGTAGAACTGATAAAGCTATGACATCTCTTAAAAAAAGTAAAATAAACAAAACTTTGATAATTCTAAATAGGTAAGAAAATAGATGAGAAACAGCAACCACAGGAAGAAAGATTTGAAAAATTAAATGCTTTAAAATGGAAAGGGATATTTTCCAGGAAAATATTGCCTACCTAAATGGAAAATATGTTTTTAATTTGATAATTATGTTAAAATAAGGTAAACGCAATACATGGAGTATTTTAGCAACTCAGAAGGTAGGTTGTGGCCCATGAAGAGAACATGAGTTTGGAGGGTCACTGAAAGAAATGAATCTTACCAAGTACAAGTAGCTCCATTTTCCTTGATACTCCCTCCATCTCGCCAGCACTAAGGGTAAAAGTCCAACCCTAGTTAAATCAATTCTCTAACTATTTTGTGGCTTCAACCAAGCAACAGGACTTAGAGAAGAACAAAACTTACTAGATTTGCTTTTTAGTCATGAACAAAAACATGTTATAAGACTTGACCCTACCCTGCAATTCCTTCCTTTTCATCTCTAGTGTTTAGAACAGGACTTATTTACACTCTTAAAAATCATTGAGGACCCACAAAGCATTTTTTTTAATGTGGGATATATCTATGTATACTTACTGAATTAGAAATTAAAGCCTAAGAATTAAAAAACTCACGTTCCATTAGTTACCGGAACCATGACCCTCATCACTCAGCACTTGGCCTCTGGAAAACTCCACCCTCTATATCTGAGAGAATGAGAGGGACACAGGCTGTGGAGGTCTTAGTATTATTATGCAAAGAGTTTTGATTTTGTGGACCCCTAGAAGAGTTTCAAGGGTCCCCCCCTGGGGCACACTTTGACAATCGTTGGTCTAGTCCATTCCTTCTCAGCTCTGCTTGAAGACCATATCACAACTCCTTGTCTATCCAAAACCACCATAGATCCGCTCCCTCTCACTCTCAGCTGCTGTCATTTCATTTCATTAACAAGCAGTAAAAATTGAAAATACAATTTACCACAATCACCCATTGCCAAATCCACCAACATGCCTGCCCCATCCTCATCCATCCATCCTCTCCCTCTCAGGAGGGTATGTACACCAAATACCTTGGGGATGTTGCTCCTGCAGCTGTCTCCTCTCTCTTACGTTGTCATTTCCCCTTCTCTGACAGGGTATCCCCAACAGAAAATAAACAGGGTGTAACCCATCTCATCTGAAAAGACTCGGCTCACAATATCCACACACCCCAGCACCATCATAGCAAACCCTCTCAACTGCACATCTTCCAGCTACCAACCTACTGCTTTGCTTCCTTTTACACAAAATACCCTTGAGTTAGTCATACACCTCCCTCTAGCTTCCCCTTTCCACCGTGATGCTCTCAAGAACCACTCCAGCCATACTTTCAATTCTACCCTCAAACAGAATTGTCTTTGTCAATATTACCAAAGGCTGCCATGTTGTCAAATCCAATGGCCATTTCTCAGTTCTCCTCTCAGTCCACCAAATCACAGCATCTGACACAGTGGAGCCCTTCTTCTCTTTGAAAATGTTTTCGCTTGGCTTCCAGGACCCAGCTCTCCCTTGTTTCTCCGCCTCCCCTAGGGGCTGGTCATTGCTCATCAGCTTCACAGGCTTTTCCTCCTCTCCAAGACCTCTGAACATGAGTTCACCCAGGCCTCATGCCGGCATGTTTTCCCACCTCACTCCCCATGTTTTCTTAGAGAGTCCCATGGCTTTGATACCCCCATTTGCTAGTAGTTCCTATATTTAAATCTTCATCTGTGTCCTCCCCTGAATGCCAGGCTCTTTTATCTCACTAGCAACTTGGTATCTGCACTTGGATGTCTTACTAATAGACATCCCAAACCTGACATGCTCAAGCCCAACTCTCACTTCCCTGCACAAAACCCTGCCCCTCCCCCATTGTTCTCCATCCCAGTAAATGGCGGCTTCATTCTGGTTACTCATGCTGAAAATCTAGGAGTCATTTGCTCTTGCCCAACTCCCCTCCAGTCTGTTAGCAAATCCTATTGGCTTACCTGATCTCTTTTCCTTCAAATAGAAGAAGCAGTCAGTCTCCTGCTGCAGGAGGGAATTAGCATTTGCTTGGTGGTCTGCCCAGGACAAGGCAGTGACAGCTTTCCACCCAGGTCAAGCATGAAGGGTGAGCATGTTGTCAGAACATTTTTTTTTTTAATGTTGGCCTGCTTTTCATTATCTCCACAAGCCACTAATTCTAGAAAATGTCATTGGTATAAGTCTCCCACCATAAATAAAAAATTGTTTTGTTGGTCCATGTACTAAACGATTGTTGAGGTTACTGTTGAGTTTCAATAATATATAAGCTCCATATTAGCACATTTTTATTTCTTATCCTCCCTTAAGCATTGTATTCTCCCTGGAAATTAATTCAGATAATGTTTGGTTATGCAGATGCCTCTGACACATGTGCTTCTTTCAAGAGTTTAGTGCATAATGGCTCAGAAACACCTGAGCTTACTTTGGATGCAGTGCATGTCACCGAGCCTTGTAGCACTACATATCCCTGATTGTAAAAGGATTTAAACAGTAGATTCAAAATACGCAGTGACAGCACAATGATCACAGAGTCAGAACTGGAGTTACTTCAATTCTGTCATTCTAGGTGACCACTGGAAGGAATTTGTTTAAACTTTAAATCACTGAAACATAGCATGATCTATAAGGTGTCACTTTTTAATAACTGCAAAACTATGCAATAAGTTCATTATGTAACATTTTATTTAATTTGAATATCTTTAAAATTTGCATACTTTTAAAATTGTTTTTAAAATAATGAGTTAGCAAAAAATATAAATCAAAAAAAAGACTCTTGAATGAATCAAGAAAGTGGTTATTACATGATTCTGCACATAAGCTTGCTGTACAGAGGCGGAGATGTAACCATGATCCTCCTGCCAAGCCTGGACACTGGCTGCGCCCACTGCCTGGAATGACCTTCTCCTGCAGCCCCTTGGCATGGACCCATGCCTCGGGCCCCTGCCCAAATGCCACCTTAGCTGAGAAGTTGATTTCGGCCATCACCTACGCACCCACACGCAGCAGTCTCCTGTCATCCTTGCCAGATTTATTGTTCTTCCTTTCACTAGCCACCTGGCAAGGTATATATTGATTGGATCATTGTTTATTGTGCCTCCCCTCCCTAGGGAGCTCCCTGCTCCCTGCTCCCTGCTCCCTGCGACAGTAAAGTCTCCCTTAGTTTTGCTCACACACTGTGTTTTAGCACCCAGGATAGTGCCTGGCCTACTACCAAGCCAGCAATGAAACATTATTCACTGGGAAAAACAAAACAAAGACCAGAAAATCTCGCTATCAATTATTAAATGATATACACTTTACTTGCTGATTTGAAACACCACTTTTATTAGGCAAAATCACTTACACGGGCATTGCTTCCACATTTCCAGGAGAGAAGCTTTGCATGTCAGTGGCGAGAGAAAGAAGGGATAGATTCCAGAAAATAGGGGGCCGCTCGCATTAGATGAGAGTGAAGTTGGAGATGTTGCATTTGCTTCCCCAAACCTGCCTCAAGTCAGGGACTTCACAGACTCCTCCTTTGCCTTTTTCTTCATGCCTTTAGCGAAAATCAAGAGCAACAACTATTAAGCATGTACAGGCTTATTCTGATAGATATTGGGCTTCCAGCCATAAAAAGTGTCAAACCCCAAAATGAAGCTTGCTAAACAGGTGAGGACAAGATGACAGGTCATGAAGTGATGGGCAGCCTGTGGGTGAAGAGGGCAGCGCTGTTCTGTACTGACCACACCCTCATCTCAGCCCTTGGACTATGGTGGCATTCAATGAGGACATTTGTCTT
Source organism: Myrmecophaga tridactyla (assembly GCA_004026745.1). NCBI lineage: Eukaryota > Metazoa > Chordata > Mammalia > Pilosa > Myrmecophagidae > Myrmecophaga > Myrmecophaga tridactyla. The sequence goes on along the minus strand of PVIY010004868.1, from coordinate 13,855 downwards.
GCTTTGCTGACTGTTGTACTCCAAACAGGGATGCAGCTATTCAGTTACTCAGAGATCTAAATGGGAAACACCCACTGCCCTCAAAGCAAATTAAGGCAAAAATAAATCTGTACCTGGGTTTTCTATTCTTTGCCATTAACCTATTGGACCACCTGTCTCATACTGTTTAAATGATTTCAGATTGAAAATATGCATTAAAATCTAACAGTGCAAGCTACTGTCCACGTATGCTATTTTTATGACCAGTTTTCACTTGTTTACTCTGTCAAATAAATTGTGGGATGCCTTTCCACATTCCAAAAAAAAGAAAAACAAAACCACAATTATGATTAGAATTGTGTGAAACCTAATGATTCACCTGGGGAGACCTGATGGCTTCACAATCTGAGGTCTTCAAGAAATCCGGTGTGTTCCTCCACATCGCTCTGTGAACAGCATTTCCTGTTGAGTCCAGTTGCTGACCACCAACAGCAGTGGAATGGGGATCCTGGAAGGGCTTCCTGTTCTTGTTTTTTCCCCAAAGTGCCATGTGGTCTGCATCAAAGCTGAGGCTGTCTATGGGAAAAGAGAGACATAAAAATCAAGAAATAGTCGACCCCTTCTGGGTCTGTGCCCCACAAGCCCAAGCATCTCCTGCCTGGCTTCCAGGCTTCACCTCCCCTCTGCATGAGACACACATAAGCTCATTCATTCATCTCTGAGCTTCCTCAGGATTGTCATTGCTAATGTATGTCATTTCAACTAATACCAAATGCCTGTCTTCCTCCCTCATGACTTCAAGAGTTTGTTTCACAAACACTCTTGACTCCTCTTATTCCAATCCTTCCACTCCCTACTCTGAGCAGATAAGTTTCCCTTGCTCCCTTCCACACTGTTCCATCCCAAATGGCTTTTTTGTCCCTCCTTTTCCCCTACATGGGGGCAGTCATTTATAAAAATTAAGATTTTCAATTTGCAAAGTCAAATGCTTACTTGGCTTGAGATGGTGTTTTCTGTGGCCCCTTTGAAAGGGTCCTGGGACGTGGGGATCGGGGTCACCAGGGAGAGAGCCACAAACAGACCCACAGAAAGCCCAAACACCGCGGCATCCCAAAGGCAGCACCTTCTTCTCACTCTCTTATCCTAGATGAAACAGACCCTCCCTCTTCCTGCTTCTTCCCTTGAGGAGGGTCCCTCTCTCACCCTCTTATGTGCAGGTCACTGAGAGACCCTTCACTAAAATGCTTACTTCAGTGCTTCATTCTTGGGAGATGCAGGTGCTGGTGGGAAAATGACCTTATCAGGATGCCACCTTGCTTTGCCCAGCTAGAAGCAACTTCTTCGCCAACTAGCTGATGCTTCTTTCTCCTTAAATTTTCTCAAAATCACAGTACACAGAGAACATCATTCAGAAGCTCAAACCACTGGCTACACAGCCACCAGGGTTTGCAGTGACCTTAGATACATCAGCAGCAGCTTGGCAAGGTCCTTGAATTCCAGATTAAATGAAGGAAGCATAGCAGTGGCTGACATCCCTTTGTCCAGCCCAGGGAGACTGGCCTTCTACCTTAAGGATGACAGTTCCATGGATGCATGTTGAGCCCATCTCTGGCTTCATTGTGCAAGTGAAATATGCCAGAGTGTTCTTCCTGACCCTGCACTCTCCTTTATACCAGAGGGGTAGCTTCCCATGGATGCCTCTTATTTTTGGAGTATCTTTCAATTCATTGAACATTTGTAGCATCTACTCAATGAAAGTCAAACTTCTGAACGTGCATAGAAAATCATGTATTTTTCTCTGGTTCTGGATCTTACTGGGTACCTGGCAAAGATTAAATAGTATTAATAATGACGTTTAGAAGGTTTGGTATCTTGGAACATGTTGATACATACCAAATACTCCAACTAAAACGTTTGCTGGCTTTTCAGCTGTACAAAAGCCTGGAATCTCCTTCTCATCCTCTAAGATTTGGCTCAGCCATCTCCTGCCCAGCAACCCACCACCACTTGTCTCTCTTTAACCACAGTATCTCCTTTGCCCAACCATTCACAACTCCAGTGACATGTCTTAACAGCATGACTTTTAGCCACTGCTCCTCCAAAGAGATATTGCTGTATTACAGTCACAGTACACATGTGAACCAAATTTAATTGGCTTAAAAAATCAGAGAAGATTATCTGCAAGTCTTTCCTAATACACTTGCATTTGTACAACCATCCAAGGTCAACAAAATTCTTTCACACACTTTGTTTTGCTTCATTGTCACAAGTTCTGTGTGTTTGGCTGAATAGCTACGATGATCCTTATTTTACAAAAGTAGAAACTGGTGCTCACAGAGGTGCCTAAGTTCACTGATTCTGCAGGAAACTATTTTCTACCCAAAATGTTTTCCCCGCCTCCCAAACACCCCACAGCAGCTGTCAAGTGGCTAGTACCCCTGCTTTAGATCTAGCCCTGAGACCTAATGTCACCTACTCAGAGAAGATTTCTTTGACCTAAAGTAGGTTAATTCTCACCCTTATTCCCATTGTTCGTTATTTCCTTCATAGCCTTAGTGACAAGTTGTGATTACTTTTAACGTGTTTATCTTGTCTCCCCAAATGAATTATGAGCTCCATTGATGCAGGTGCCATTTATATCATGTTTTCTTTTGAACTCCCAGCCCCCTACACTGCTCCAAGCACATGGAAGACACTCTAGTATTTATGATCTTCTTACTCCTAATTCAGTATCCCTTCTACCCTTAAGACCCATTCTTGGGAAACAGATTCTCCAAGCTAACCCTAATATGCAAATCTAAAATTAAATTGCATAATCATTACTATTCAATTACTGACTTGGAAGGCCTACTTTACGACCAGCATGGGTTCATGTCAAGAGAAGATGTGGTTTGTACCCACAAAGTTCAAGCTCTTCGTGTAAATGGACAATGTTGAAATCACGATCAAATTAACCAGAACTTAGGATGTACCTGACTGTGTTCTATCTGTACAGTAACTCACGTGACCCTCACAGCAGCCCGGTGAGGTAGGGACTACTCTATTACCCCCATTTTACAAGCCAAGAAATTGAGGGCTCGAGGCACAGTGTTGGCCTTCCACCTTTGTGCAGTCACTTCAAAGCTCCCCTGTTGCCTAAATTGAGCCTCCTGCTTCCCCCTGAAAACCTATTTCTTTGTTGCCACATATATCTTGGCTTGGAGGAGATGAGGAAACCCGACCCCACAGGGAGTCTGAAAGGTGTGGCCCTGGCTTCTGTTCTGCCCCTTTGCAGGACTGCTCTGCCTGCCTGTGCTGAAGCATTCCCACAGGTAACTAACTCCAGCCAGTGAAGGCAGGTAATGGCAGGCAGGGCCAGTGCTTTGGAGAGCGGCCTGGCTGTCCCAAGCATATTAGCCCAAGAAAAGGAAGAATGGGGATCTGACCAGCTGTCTCTACCTGTCGTCTTTGCTCGTTGCTCACACTGACCTTTCCCAGCTTCTCCTGGCACGTTTCCCCACTGACCCTTTTCTTGAATACCATGGATGTTCTGAGCAGCTTTAAAAAGACTGGGATTAAAAAAAAAAAAAAAAGACTGGGATTGGCAGGTGGGCTTCAGAGATCCTCTCTGGGAACTAGTCTATATTAAGAATAACAAGCCAGGGGGGCAGCTCTGACCTTTTGCTCCAGGGATGCCTGAATCCTCACTGGTTTCCCTCATTCTATTGTCTTCTCCTCTATTCTCTTATCTTTTACAGTGACAGACTACTCCCCATGCTTCTTGCCTATGAAATATGACCGTGCAAGACAAAAAGAGCTTCTGCCAAGTTCAAGATCCACCAGGCCGTGGATCTTGGAACTTCATGTGAGAAAATGCTCTTGTTCCCATGCTCCTGAGTGTTGGAGGGTAGTGGTCAGAGCTGGCCTTGCTCTTCCCCCACTACCCTCTTCTTCAGCTTGTCCCCTAACCCCCATTTTTTCCGTTGCTTCTTAATTTCACATATTTCCATTTCCCCTTTTACTCATCCAAATTAGGCTTCTTACCCCCACAATATCTCCCAAGAATTCTCCTACCTCCTGCCAATACCACCAACACCCCACACACACACCGGCTTCCTCCTCCCTAACTCTTTCTAACATCCCTCACTCAAAGCCCACACTCCTATAAACAGAAAATGATGCCACCAGGCCTCAACTCTCCATTGATTCCCATGCCTGATCCTCAAAGCTCCTCTAGCTGCTACTAAATCTAGTGGCATTTGCCAGAGCCTTTTGTGGCCCTCTGGTCCATGGCCAGTGCCCATCCTCAGCCCAGAGGACATCAGCAGTGATGTGCTGTACCTTAGGTGGCTTCCTATTCTTCTCTCTATAAACTCACATTCAGGATGAAGGAAATGTGTTTGCAATTAATTCATCTTCTGGGAGGTATTGCAGGGGAGACAACCAAAGATATTCTTCCTCCTTGTTGTAGTGATGCCAGACTTTCCTAGGATCCCTCCCACCTCCCTGGCCTTCCTCCTCAGTCTCCTTTGAGAGTTCCTCCTTTGTTCCCCAACTCAGCCCTAAGGCACCCTCACTTCTCTAGCCTTTCTCCTTGGCAATCTCATCCATGCCCATGGAGTAATTACTTGAAGCAGATGATCCACCAGTTTGTATCTGCATATTGGCTCTCTCCCTTGAGCTCTGTACTTGAATATTTACTCTGGTCAAAGGCACTTCAACTCAACGTGTCCCCAACTAAGCGTATGAGATTCCCCTTCAGATGGGCCCTCCTTCAGGGAGTAGATCCCCAACTGCTCCTTGTGCCTCAGCCCGACATACGATTGACTCCCCTATGTCCTACCAATTTTCCCTTGACACAGCTTACATTCCTCCCCAAGCTCCCCACCCCCAATTCCAGCTCCTAGAATCCCTGGATCAATGGCCCCCTGACTAATCTCTACTCTTGTCTTCTTCTATCTTGTGCTCCAGACAGCAGCCAGTGTCTTCTCTTAAAAACCCAAATGTAATAATTTCTCTTCTGCTTAGGATCCTTCAATGCCCACCCTCCACCCTCGCCAAGGCTTCTAGGATAAAAACAAATTATTTACATGGTCGACAAATTCTCACAGCATCTTGGCCTCTTTTTGTTGGCCTCAGATTGCACCATTATCTCATACACCACTCTCCAGCTACTCACTCATGACCAGCTACTTCTTTCAGGCAGGCCATCCCCATTAGACCATGAGCTCTCTTGGCCTGACACTTTTGCCTGGCACATAGGTATTCAATAGATATTAAATAAATGGATGAATGAAAAAAAAAAAAAACCTATGCCATATTTTCAGAGTACCAGGAATGGCCAGAATGAGCTCCAGGGCCCCAGGTCAGTTCTGATTGGATGGGCTTCTAGGCCACAAATACTAAACATCAGGGCTTCATTAAATACAGGATCAGATAGGAAAGGGTCTCCCCATTCTCCCAGGAAAGACAGAAGCTCAAAAGAGAGCTGGCTAAGATTGAGAGACATTTTCTTGGGAATAACTCATTACTCAGTACAGCTAAACACATTCCTGACCCCAGGGGAAGCCACTGTAAGAACACATTTTCACTATATCTTTTCACGATCAACATAGCCTGACTTCTACCTCGAAGGCTTGGCCCCAGCCGTGGAGAAGGAAGAAGCAAAGGCAGGTGCAATCTTGGGGAGGGAGCTGCTTTGGGGGTAGCTGTAACGGGAAACAGCTGTAGCATAGAATTAGTAGTTGCCTTGAGGCAGAGCCAAATGTGGTAGCAAGATGTCCTTTGGCCCCAACATTCCCTCAGCTGGACCTGCCAAAGTACCCACAAAGTGTTTTCTTCTCAGCAAAGACAGGCAAAAGTCTCGTGAAATTGTGAAACCAGGGCAGAGGGGTCACACATGCAGCCAGGACTGCTTTGAAAGCTTTGTTAAGAATTAGAAGAACTGAATCACTGCGCATTCCCGTATGGTTACAAAAGACTGAGCCCACTCAGAAGGGGAAGCCTGGACCCTGTCCTTGGAGCTGTCTGATCCGCCTGGCCAAGGACCCAGGGCATGAACCTCTGGGAATGTTGAGGAGGGAGCATTCCGATGGCAGTTGAAGGCAACAGTTGAAGAAAAGACCCAGGGGAGGGCAGAATTTGCAGTCCAGAGAGGTCACAGACACCCCAAAGAGGAGCTGAGAAAAGGGAGAGGTCCAAGAGGTCCTGCGCCAGGAATGGCAGACAGGGCTAGAAAAGGGTGTCATGGAAAGAGATGCATAGGGAAGTGGGGCTTTTGAACCTACAAGAATATAAAAGATGGCACTGAGGAACCGAGGACTCAAAGGGGCAATGGACCACAAGACGAACTGACACCTCTAGGGCTTGGCTGGGGGCCTGCCCTGAAAACAAGAAGCACCTGTCACTGAGCTAACAGAACGTTTGCCCAGTGTGCAGGAATTGTGGCTACCTCTGTGCCCAGAGCACAGTTGGTTCTTCACAAAGGTGGTAAACGGGGAGTACCAAGTGCCTGATACTGCATCCTCTCTAGTGGCACAAACTAGCAACAAGTTTCAAATACTAAACCCATTCATTCATTCATTCAACAAATACTCATTGAGCACCTGTTGTGTGCTAACATTAGGAATATAATAGCAAGCAGAAGGACAGTCCCTGCCTGAGAGAGATTATAGTCTACAAAGAACTTGTTAATAATTACCTGTGATAGATGTTTTGGAGGAGCAGTACATAGCACTGTGGGAGCTTAAAGCCCTGATCCACTTTACGGCTTCTCTTAGAAACAATTGAGCTGAAATCTGAAAGATGAGTAAGAATTACCTAGTTGAAATGGGTAGGAGGAGTGGAGGCAGTGGCGATCCAGGTGGAAGAAACAGCATGAGCAGTGCATATATGTCCAGAAGGAGGGGAACATATTCAAAACTCCAACAGCAGACCAGAGGGTAGGGCTTAGAGAGACCTATGGGAAATGAAACTGGAGGCAGGCTTGAGTCAAACTATGCATGGTCTTTTGGAGGTCATGACGGATGTTTATTTCTGGAGTTCACATTGAATTTTTCTGGTCTTGATGCCAAAGGCAACGGCACAGGCAAGCCAATGGCAAGACCAAAGCAGGACCCAGATAAAGAATGTGCCTGATATGTACATCATAGGAAAAGACAAGCATATGTGTTTTCATCGTTGATATCAAACCCCAAGGAGGGTGATGTGTTATAAGGAACCCAAATGCTTCCCCTCAGCATCAATTATGGAGAATAAAACATCAGGCATCTCAGGCACAAAACGTATAAAGGTTAAATTGTGGTTTCACCAATGACAGACCTTGGCATAGGTTTTTTGTATGTGTGTGTCTGTGTGCATAATTCTCCAAACCAAATCTATATATTAAGACAGAATAGATGGATCATAATCCCATTTTACCAATGAAACTAAGACTTAGACCAATTACATGGCTTACTAAAAGTTACAAAGGGAAAGACAGAACAAAGACCAGAAGTTACCTTCTAGTTCATCTTCTAGCTCATGCTTCTTTCTAAATAGCATATGCCCAGAAATGCCTGGAACTGCAATTTGAGAAGTAAAGATAAATTTATGAAAAACATTTCATTCCTATAGGCTTATGAAACAGTTGGATGATATTGTTGGATTTCAGACTAAGAGCAAAAGGCACGTTTGATGCAGAGCTCCCTCTGGCCTGTCCTCAGTGTCCTTGGCAGGTCCAAGGACCCAGTATGAAACAATTGCCATACTAGCTAGAATTGTATCCTCCAGATGGCACTGCTGATAACTCCCTCCCCTGCCAGCATCTCACCCTGCCTGATGCATGTGCCTGCACATCAAAGGAGAATACCTCAGCAATCTATCATACCCTAAGTCAACAAGCCCCTATCCAATCAAAGGACAGCACACTGTCGAGTGGCACCCTCCCCTCCTAGCATCACTGTCCCTTTAAGACACAGTTCCCAGAACAAAGAGTTGAGCCATTTTTCTAACTTCCACAGACCTTTGTGTTGGTGGCTTCCTTCTGCTTCTTCCTGTTTTCTCTTCCCCAAGAAATCTATTAAGCTTTGGCTCGCTGTTTTGTTTGGAATCCTTAACGACCCCATACCTAACAGATATATAAATGGAATTTCACTCATTGCCCAAACTTTTAAGTACTAGATAATTTACCAACCTCCCAACTAAGATGATTTACTTAAAGCCAAGACATTTTCAAAATCATAATAGGAAAAATAAAAGAAGCAAGGACAATTGGAGGGATAGCTAAAGCAAATGATAGTAATAGAAACTCATTGAAATACCATTTGGATATGCAATTAATTAAAAGCACACTGGCCCATTATAGAACTTGACAGAAACATAGCAAAATTCATATGGAAGACAAAGTTGCCAAATATTTCAGAGAACTGATGTCCTGCCCACTCCGGACTGCAGAACAGGCAACCTGACAATGACTATTCAAGCCATATTGAAATAGTTACAAGGGAAGGGGAGGGCATTACCAATGGTTTGGAAAAGAGAATCTAAGAGATGGAGAAGTGATGTGACCCTCCATGAATGAGAATACAAGTGTACTGATCCTACTTCTGCCCTAGGGTCCTCCTGCTTGAACCTACTCGTCAATGGGCTCTGACATCCCCCAAATAGTTCAGACCCTGCCACCTGCCTGAGTCCTCAGGAATGCTGTGCTCAAAGCTTCAGCTATGACAAGGTCTCCAGTGGCTCCTCGGACCCCACATGGCCCAAGATTAAGCTCAACTCTGGTCCCCTCCTCTAAGACTCTGGAAGCCTCACCTCATCCACCCCTAAATCCAACCACTTGCACCTCTGTCCTCTTGCTCCAAGTACCCCACCCTCTTCATCCAGCTGCACATATCAGAAGCTACAAAAATCCAATATAGCAGACTCTGTGTATCATGTGTCCATTTCTAGTTACATTTTGAGTCCCCTATGATCCCCAGGGCATGGCCCTTCCCACCCCAGGAATTTCTTGCAGGGCCCTTCTGCAAGGCTTCACAGGGGTCTCTCCATCCTACAAAATGTGAGCAGTATGCACTTACAGTCAGAAAGTGCTTAGTGTCATCTGGTCCACAGACATGCAGGAAGAAGAGGCTCTACTCAAACTTGGATCTGCCTTCACTCTGTGCTACTCCACAATGAGTTAGACCCAACTATGATGCTCCAGGAAATGAAGCCTCTCCTCCAGCCTTCTTTCAGGAAAGAATTTGAACTGATCTGAGAGGCCCCTCCAACCCCCCACATCTGCTTGTGGAGACTGGAAGGAGTCTGATTGCACTAGGGAATTGCTGCTTCTGGCAAAGTCTCACAGAGGACAGGTTGGGCACAGGAAGGGCTCAGCCCATAGCCCTCTCTGTGGCTGCCTTCCTTCAACTTCATTCCCGATCCTCCTTACTACCAATGCTCACTTCCTGTCACTTCCAAGATGGGGGCTGAGTCTGGGTGCGGTGCCTGCCACACTCTGTAGGAAGGGGTGGTCAGGGGAAGTAGGCACATGTGGAAAAGAGACCCAGCTCCTGGGGGGGTTAGTTGTCACTGCCCCCTCCCCAGCACAATGGCTGGTTGGCACATTGGCCCACACAGGTCTGGGCTGCAGCCTTCACCCATCTTCCTTCTGCCCAGGCTGAGTACTCTAGCTTTCAGAGCCCTTTTCTCCACCCTGAAAACACTTTACAAAGCAAGGACATTCCTAGGCCCAGAAATCCAACAACAAAGGGTCGTTGCCACCAACATCCCACATGGTTAGGGTTTTGTCTTCCTCTGCATCCTCGTGGATTCTTTGAGCTTTGTTTCCCTAATCAGGACCCATGTAGAAGCCCTCCTAGGTAGCTACATGTTCTTTTCTTCACTCCTTTCTCTACCCATGTTTGGATGAATCTTCTCCCCCAGGCCTCCCACCTCCTCCCCTTTCCTCTCTCATGAGATGCTGTAAACTACAAAGGATGACAGTGAGCCTGCTCATCACAATATGCTCTTATTTTTCTTTGGTTACAACTATACCCACCTATGCCACACAGTCCCAAGAACAATCCGTGTTGGGCAGGGGACCATATTAACAGCACTGTTCTCCATTTCCTGTCAAGCCAGAGCCCTGGGACAACCTTTCCTTCTGGAAGTCTGGGAGTTCCTGTTCCTGACATTCCTCTTTCTTCTTACTCTTCTTTAAAAACCTATTTCTCTATTTCCATCCCAGGGCATAATGAGCATTTTTAGTTATCAAATGGAGTTTGTTTTGAGTAATGTACCTTATATTGCTAAATGTTATATTCTTCTATACATCAAGTTGAAATAAATTCCTTAGATGCTCTAAAAAAAATCTTTACTTCTTCATACTATCACCTGCAAACACTTAAGCACCATGCCCAGTTGTAGAAATTCACAGAAGGGCCTCTTGGGGTGCGCAAATTACAGATCAAACCAGTAGAGAAACTCTGGAAATCCTAAGGACAAGGTGGAAATTTATTCCCATGTTAAGCCCACCATCAATAGCTCAAAACCTTCATGGGGCTTAGTTCAGCAAATCTAGCACTCATTGTCTGAGCATACACTATGGACTGTACTGCTTTATGTTTTGAAAAGTATGAGGCCTTTAACCTGGGATTGTGTGTGTGTACGTGTGTGTGTGTCTACAAAGAGTCATAACTGTCAAATGAATGCATAGATATCGTCAGTTGCCATCGAGATACATTCAGGCAAAGGGAGGGGATGTGGTAGACTCTCTTCTTCTTATTCTGGTGTTCTCATCTCATGGTACAAGCCTTACTATTTTGCCTGAAGACTGCCGGGAATAAAGAGGAATATTTCATTCCTTTAATATTTCAGGCACATGAACAAAGGTTCAACCACTTCTCCCCAGAGCTAATCTGTGACCTGGTTTTTACTAAGGCTAAAGTCATGGCCCTTCCCACTTCCAGGAAGTCAGCCCTCCCACCTCCTGGCTAACTCAGCTCTCTGCTTTCTCTCTGGGTCCATCCTGGGTCCCTGGCCCCCTGACTCTGAGATGGTCTCCATGGTCCACTAGCTGAGGTCAGGAAGCCCTGGGACCCGGGTCAATGGTGGAGCTGCTGTAGTGACCAGAGATGGAGTGGGGGCAGGATGGGGAGGTGGAGGCAGAATGAAGTGGCCTGGAAGAAGGTACTCTTGGCTGAGCCCCAGCCCCCAAGCCCCCCCACACCACCCCCGCTCCATCATGACCTGCTTTCACAAGGCCAACTATCACAAGATGGGACGCAATGTGTCTTTTTCCTACGAACTTAGCTTTCATGAGTTGGGATCCTCTTATCAACTTAGGCCTCTTATCAACTTAGGCCAGATGTCTCCTCTCCAGCATCTTGTCATAAAACACTCAATAGCTAGAGTCTTCCTCCTGCCCACTGGAGGCTCCAACACGGAAGTGCTTCCAGGTAAATGGGGGAAGCCGGGCCCACGCCGCTGGAGGCGCTGCGGATCGTGAGCAGCCAGTCGGAGCCCAGGTCCTCACTCCCTTCCCCTTCCCAGCCCTCAGATTCCAGGCCCTCGCTCAGCAATGGCTCTTTGGGGAAGGAACACAGGCTGCTTCCCCACCCGCCGGGCACGGCCACCGGCCACAGCAAATTGTCCATCTATCCAGATGGGCCAAAAGGAGGAATGAATCGGTTCTCTCATGACAAATGACTCATTTACGAAGCTCTTGCTTCTCTCTCATCATCCTCTGAGTGAAGGCAGGTGACAAAGCCATAGATGCGCAAAGAGGAATTTGAAAAATAAGAAACTCTCCAGCCTGGGTCTTTACCTGATATTTAGAGCTTTAGGGTGCAAATACTTTAGGTTGTCTTGGAGGTTTTCTTTTTGCCAGAGTATCTAAGGAATAAAAGAAATTTGCAGAAACTGTGAAACTGTCTGGGTCCCTTTCTCCCCCAGTGTAAGTAAATTAGGGGGGCTGAGGGGCCGCTTACCCCTGGGTTCTCCTCCAGTCGTCGGGTGGGCTCCAGCCTGCCTACCTCACCCAGAGAAGCCACTGCCTGAGCCCTGTCGGTGCCATTACTGGCGGGCAGGCCCCAAGTTGCTCTTTGTATTTAAACTTTTATATTTAAAAATGAATATGCTACGTTTTATTTGGGTTGTTAATTTTTTTAATTAATAAATAAATTTTTTTTAAATGAATGTGCTCTGAAGCCAGAAATCAGAGCAGCAAACCTGGAAATGGGCGGATTTTAAGAGCATTTTCATTCACCAGTGTTTACTGAGTACTCGTTATGGGCCAGGTGCAGGGATAGGACGTGGCCCAGACAGCAGTCCCCGCCCCCAAGGAGTTCACAGTCTTAAGTTTGAAGAGGCAGACACAGGAGGACTTAAGGAAAATCCACCTGCCTCCCTTGCTGGCCCAAGCCCAGCACAACACCTTCCTCGTCCAACTAGCAAGCAGCTTGCAGAGGTTCTGGTTCAGGTGGACGGGGAAGAAGGCTTTAGGAATCACCATTCCATTCATAAATCCTCTTGTGGGTTGCCATGAGTTATCCAAAGGCGGATGCTCAAGTCTTAGGGTTTGGGGCTGATAAGAATATTGTCAGTAGAGAGAGAATTTAAACACAATAAGGACATTTGAACAGTTTGATTCAATTCTCTCTTTTTCTGGAGTACAAAACATAATAGTATACTCTATCAGCTATTGGATTTTTTGTTTGTTTGTAATGCAAAAGATAGGAACAAAATGGAGCTTGCGTGGCACAGATCTTCCTGGAACCAGCTCACTAAGGCGCTGTTACTAATGAACCCTGTCGGAATGAGGACAAAGCGGTCATGCGAAAATTTATAAGGAACTTATCTCTAGCTCAGAAAGCAGGGTTTAGGGTTTAGGAAGTAAGTTCATGTGAAACCAGGGAGAGGTTGGCCTCTAACACAAGGCGAAGGCGTTAATGGTTTCATTTGGATTAAAGCCTTAAGATGCTAATTACAAATGATCCTGACCTATGAGCGATGGTTCCTACCCAACAATGGAGGAGGCGTGTGTGGGTAGGGCAGGCATCACACACCCTTGAGAGTTACAGATGTTTCTGTTGACTTTTCATTTTTAATTCAGACCCACCCGAGGAAGCTGTTGGTCAGAATGTCAGAGGAGCTCGGCCAACATGAGCGGTCCCCTCCCAGGTCAGGTCACCTCCTTGTCATTGGAAAGAATTGGAAGAGGAGCAAAAGCAGACAGCAAGGTTTATTGAGAGGAAAGCCCACGGTGGAAGAGTTCACCGTGGGTGTGCTCAATAGAGACGCTTGCCCAATGAGACTGGGTGGGTTTATATATGGGGTTCGTCACGATGCTTGGGAGCTTAAAGCTGGGTGTAGATGGTCCCTAACTTAACAGCAGAAATTTCCAATGCCCCCCTCATGGTGAGATCCCTCCTTCTTCCTCTTTTTGTTTTTCTCTACTTTTTCTGAGAACTGGGGCAAAAAAAAAGCCCTCACGCTTAGTGCACTCACCTTGCAGTGAGGCAGTTTCCTGCAGAGAGCACCTTCACAGAGGACTGCAGGTTAGAATCTGATTTACCCTTCAGCTCCCTTGCAGAGCTAACAGATGCTTTTGGCCGAGAATGACCTATTCTAGCCTGCCTCTCTAGACATGTCCATACTTCCGTATCCTGAAGACAAAACTAGAAAGTTTGAAGTCAACAGAGAGAGAAACAGAGGGACAAATGAAAAGGAAAAAAAGAGAAAAGTAGAGAGGAGACATGCCCAAACTCATCCTTTCCCACCTGCCCACTCTCTTGCTTCCCAGTCTCCACCTATATGCTTCCAGCTTGGGATTTCTCTCTTATCTTCTCCATCTGCGCCTCCAAGAAGCTTCAGGGTTGGGCCCTCTTTGCTGGGACAGATATCTTGGTTTCCAATCCCCCCCCACCCCAACCCC